>CM045758.1:200544531-200657031 GCA_025200525.1 Camellia lanceoleosa | reverse complement strand
GACAGGCACTATGCCTCCTCATTAGCCGTGCTCACCTTAATTCTTACAGCTCCCCCAGGCAAGATGCATCACCACCACTGCTAGAGTTGTAGAAAAACCGATGTATGTGGCCAATTTACCAGTTGATAACCTCCCCTTACCAGGGATTATATATACATATACATATATATAATAACTGAACGATTATAGAATAATATAGGAAATACCAGGATATCTCACCAACTGCTGATATGTTTTTGATAGCCTTTAAATCCAAAGTAAATTTTTAGTAGCAGGAAATGCATGTAAAACTTAAATAAAGAGAAAGAGAAGCTAATAATACTCCCTAGCGTTTACCCACTTCATGAAAAAAGTTGTCAATCTCCTTTTGTTGCTCCAAAATAAAGGCCAAAAGACACAATGCATCAGTGCTCTGCTCAACTTAAAATTTTCAGCTTCGCTGTGCAGGGTGTGGCACCAACTTTGGACTTGAAATGGTTACATTGTTGAAAAAATTAAGGAAATGAATTATACCATTCGCGGAACAACACAATTGTTCCCTTACCAAAGACATAGCTTGTAACACGAACCTTACAACTAGAACAGTACCTAGAAACTAACAAAGAACCAACTCCCAAGGACATTCAAAAGGATAGCCGAAATAAACTGACATGCTGATGTGGACAAAAAAGCAACGATACCTGTGAAACTGTTCCAAAGTAGATTGACCATCACCCATTATAATTGAGATCAAAGTGATGCTCATTCATTCTCATTTCAAACACGACATTATCATGGGATAGATCATGCACTGTACATCTCTAGTTGTGCATACCATTTAAATACAGAACTTGATATCATAGTCCATTATAACAATCAAGTTAGGCAAAAATATATGCTGTAAATGAATTTTCCTAGAAACTAGTAACACCAAATTGTGGGGTCCCACAGAACCTTTTCAAATGCAAATAGGGAATAAAATTCAGTTTATACAATTAAAAGTTTCAGTTATATATGCTGTAAATTTTACTTGATAAAACAAATGAATTGAACTTGATGGGTGAAACACTACATCTGAAAAATGCAATGTAATTTATAACCCAACAATGACTGACGAAGAAATTAATTCACCAGCTAAAATAATAAGGTTTGAAATCAAAAAAATAAAAATAAAAATTTTGAAACTTGAGAAAAACAACAAAAATATTTTTTCTTAAAAAGGTGAAAAACAATGCGTTGAAAAAAAACTGAACCTCTTACCAAACCAAAAGGAAATAACCTGAGCACCACTATGTGATGCTCTTTAATACCTACCCGCTTGATAGGCCCGTAAGCCTCAAACTCCCTTTTGATTTTGCTCTCTGTTGTCTCGTAATTCTGAAATGAGAAATATGTCACAAGTTATTAAGTTAAAAACATGGAAATAATAGAAAAACTGATAAACAAGAGGACAATGTTACGCACCAGCCTAGCAACAAAGAGTGTCTTGTATGGATCTCCAGAAATATTTGGGTCATTATTTGGATCATCTGCAAGGAGATTTTTTTTCTTGCTAAGAATAGTTAACTGAGCCATAAACTATGGATATCAATTTTATCCAGGTTATAATCTGTGAAAATAGAGAGTGCCCTTATTACATTTCTCAAGTTCCTCTGCAGCCTTTTTTGCACCCTCTTCCAGCCGTAACTTATGGATCCTAGCCCTTCTTTGTGCCTGAATCCAAAAAGTGAATCAATAAAGACATACAATGCCTGTAACAAGTTATATAACATCACAAATAAACAAACAAAGAAGATGCTTATCAGAAACATCGCGTAGAAATGCGTTACAAATGATGAACCAATCGAATTTATCTTCTGTTTTTGGGATATGTAATCACATGAATCCAAAATACCAAAGCCACAACTTCTTAACCATTCATAATTTCATACAGTTAATTATGTAACCAGGTTGCATCCACTTCCCCATAACTTGCAAGTTCAATCAGCATAGCAGATAGCTCATTCACAAGAACCATCAAACTCATTATTTGATATAAGACTCCGTCAATACAATTTTTGGTGCCATGAGTGTCATTTTGGGGTACTGGGTTGTCAGCTCCCCCACGATGTATTGTGCTGGTTGTTTCTAAATTCATATGCAATCAAAATGTTTTCAGTAAAACTACGCGAGTAACAAATACTTTCACCTGAGTCAATTGGCTACCAAGTGGTTTGGGATCTAGCTAAAAAAGCCACTTTTTTTTTTAAACTTAAAATTGTCTGTAGTAATTTTTTTTCAAATTTGTGCCATTTTTTTTTTTTACTTTACCAGTATGTCTAGTGTAGAAGGATCAAAAAAAAAAAAAAAAAAGAAAAGAGAGAGAGAGAGAGAATTGTTTTCGCCTTTTTTTTTTGTCTTTACTTTAGTGGACTTTTTTTAAAAAAAAACTTTTCTAGAACCTAAAAAGCGTAAAGTTTATGATTTTTTTTTTTAATTTTTTATATTTATTTTGTAAAAAGTTCATGAAACACAAAAAAAAAATAAAAAATCCAACAAAACACCCACTAAAAACCCAATCCCAAACCACGAAAGAATCATGGACTAGGGGTTAAGCTTCGATATTGTCATAAAGTGTCAGGAAGTGAAAAAGTGATAGGAAGGGAAACAGTGCCCATCTACTACGACAACGGGATTTGGACTGGATGGGTCCATAAGACTCATCTAAAGCAATTTCAAGGTATAAAAAACTGGTGAACATCACACGATTATGCAAAAGCATATGGTTGTCGTTAAACTCCATACATCCCAAGCTGCCTTTCCCTAATCCAACCTTTCACAGGTAGAACCTTCCATGAAAGTAACCCTTTGTACAACCAAGTCCACCCAGATTGTAAGCAAATCAAGGAAAACTTCCAATTATATCAGATGTGTAATGGATTTGTGAAGTAGGAATCAGGAGACTTACTTGTATCACTTTGGAGTGCCCAAAAAGAACCAACATAAAATATACAAATAATTTGTTAGTAACTAACCATGCTAAAAACAACACATGTATGGCCTCCTCTAGCCCTAATTTCAGATCATCCAAGTTTTAATATATATACACCAATTTTTGAAAATAAAATAGAAAAGTCATTCCACTAGCATTTAGCAGATGTTACATCAATGATTCATGAGATGAGGGCATCTTACAGGAGTTTCAGCCTCTTGGACTGGTGGCTGATATTCAGGATCACCTTTCTCAGCAAAGTTATTCACAAATTGTGCCATTCCTTTGACATGAAAAATGTAAATTATAATAAAGTTACAGCTAGGATAATCAAAACATTGTAAACAAAAATCAATAAATTCAATCCTGAAGGTTTCCAAGTACCCGTATATGGCGGGCATTTTCTCTTCTCCGGAGGTGGTTTATACTCCAGGGGCAGTCGGGGCTCAAAAAGCTTTAAAAGGTTGGCTGTTAAACCCGTGGGATGACTTTGCCCAATCTGCATTCAAAAGAAACAACTCAATAAAAATAATCCCAAACCCAAAAATAACTATGATTGAATTAACATAATTACTCTAGCTATAAAATCAATCATTGTACATGACTTCTCTATGTATTTTGTGAGCGTGTAAAGAAAGAAAAGGATTTTTCAATCAGCAAAATTACAAGCAAATCAAATGCAATTCTTGGAAGCTTAAAAACCATATTAACAAATTATATCATTTAATCGATTTGATAATGCTCAACCATCAAATTCCAATCATCAACCATCTAAACCAAATCCAAAATCAACTAAAATAAAGATCAACACAGTGAAGAAAATTAGATCAAATCGAAATTAGGGTTTAAGGAGATTATCATAAAACCGCCTAGAAACCTTGAAAAAAGGAGACATACCAGCTTCAATTGCATGACATTGACACGATTCTGCGCTTTCGTGCGGGCCTGGACGGCGGCATTATTGTTGCGCATGAAGGCATCGTTGTAATCTCCCATCTTCGCAGCTTAGGGTTTCTGGAGTTCTAGATATGGCGATCAGATCGTGGAGATCGCGTGCATCGGACGGTCGATGTTAGATCTCGGAGGTTGTGATGGTGGAGTGGAGTGGAGAGAAAGGAAGAAAAAACTGATAGCGGCAGCAAATGGTAGAGGGTTTCGCTCGCTAATTTTATAAACCAGCGAATCAGCGATGGAGGAGGCGGTGCTATTTTTTTATTAAGTTTTTTTTATATATTTATGGTAGAGGGAGGTGTTGTTAAAAAAATTAAGAGAAAATTTAAAAATAAAAATATAAGAAATTCAAGATTTGATTTTACTAACAAATTAAATCTTAATTTTTTAATTATTTTGATTTAAACGTTTAATTTTTTTTAGTTATATCAATTCCAATTATTTAATTAATATAATAGGAATAATAATAGGAATAATTAGGCTATTTAATCACTTTCTATTATGATGGGAAGAAAGACGAGGGGTGACAGTGGATTGGATAAAAGACAAGTAGTCATGTATGGAGAAAATATGAGGTATTTGATAAAAATTTTAATAGAAATTTTGAGGATTTTAACTGTACTCATCTATTTAACCAGATGACATTCGAGTTTTTTTTTTTATCACATTTTTTTAATTTGATTTTTTTAATGTTGATTTGGAAAAACATATTTTGAATAAGATTATAATTTTGTAAAAATCGGTCACTTGGTATGTTTTTTGAGGGATGTGGTCAAAACACCGTTGTAATAAAAGTTTAAAACATTAAGAAAACTTACCCAAAAAAAAAAAATTAAAAAGTCTAACACATATTATTATTATTAAAATATATTTAGTGAGTAATTTAATATTTTAAACTTTAAAATAATATAATTTTTAATTTAAATGTCTATTTTTAATAAAATTAATATTTTTATAATCCTCTCATTAAGATCTATCAAATAAAATCTATGTTGATTATGAAATTTTTATAAAAAGTAAATAAAAATATAAATTATCGTCGAAATTAAAGTAAACAGTAATATGTTATTCTGTTTCATAATAAAATGTTATTCTCAAAATATTATTCTAGTTGAGAATAACATTTTACTGTCTGTTTTGAACAAAACATAAACAACAAAAATAGAGTACTACGGTCCGCACATATGAAGTCACACTATTTCTAGAAATTAAAACCCATATCTGTAGAATACTAAATTGCAATTTAAAAAACCCTCTTTGTACTAATAAAAAATGGCACATCAATGACATAAGAAGCCTCCGAATCAACTAAATTTTGACCATTACTTTCATTGTTATGCCAAATACTTCAAATACAATCACGAGCAATGTCAATGGTGATGTCGGAGCCAAGAAACCCATTAGGACCACAGCTTTCAACGATTAACCCTAGCAGAAGATGCTACATAAACATCATGTTCTTACCGAGAGCTCTGGCTTCTATTTGGGAGAACACGACGGCCTTGATTGATCTCTCTATAAATCGCTTGAACACGGAGACATAATTGTCCAAAAAAAGTTAAAAACATATGAATTTGTCTTTCATAAAAAACACGCTTTCGCTTTTTGTTCAGAAGATTTAAGAAGTAAAATATTTTAGATTATCCTTTACAAAACTAACATATTGGGCCAAAGAGATTTTTGCCAAACTTTCCATTTTTGACAATTGATTTTTATTCAAGAAAGAAGGCAAGACACAAAGAGAAATAGTAGTTAATTAATAGTATGATTGCCCATCGTTAATATAAATTTAAAATGAAATACATTCAGTTTTACAAACAATAGAAGCTTCTCCACCCCATAAATATGATTCATCTTATATGTATGAATCCATACAAATGAAATACACAGAATAAAAGTTGTTAAATTTCACAATCCAAGTCATCTCCATGCACACCACCTGGACATTCATCTGACCGAACGCTTTTGAATTTTCATTTTTTTTTTTTTCAAATAAAACAAAGTCAAGAGTTATAAACATAATATATCAAATTAATTTGAAGGTATCGTCACCCACCCGCACGATTGTCTAGTCTTGTTGAGTCAAGACAGTTCATCTGTTCCTTTTTCTCCTGTTTATTCACACTAGGATAGGGTATAATGGGTATAGAGAATCTCGTGTGCTTGCTCTATAGATTTTGGCGCTTTTGGTTCCTGGAGTTGCCCAACTCCCGTGAATCGCCACTAGAAGAGGATGGATTGAGGCCGTATTCGCTGGTTGCGCCGTATTCACTGCTTGGGAAATCTTGGCCTGACATTACCATCTGTTTGAATTTCACCATGTCAGCATTGTATGCACCAGTATCATATGTTTGTGTGTCGGAGACTGTACTTGGGCTATAGGCAGAGCTTTGGCCTGCTGGCTTTCCAAGATCATTCAAGTCATCCAGGGATGAATCTCCTTCTAATGCACGTACAATCTGTTTCCAGTAACATATAACATTACTTAACCAATGTATAGATATATACTAGTGAAATCATGCTTCAAATTATAGGCTTTTGTACAGTGTGACTTAGAATTAATCTGAATCACACTATTTTTTTTTTAAATAAAATTCTAATATTTTTTTTTTTCTTTGGATACTTAGAATTACTCCTATATAGCACCATCTATTTTAACAAATTGGGAAGAATGCATTTTCTTAGTGCAGCTAACAGTATTCCCCCTGTATTTGTTTAGGATTTATATCTTCTACTTCGAAAGTTTCTTTGTAGCAATTATTTGTTGTATTCAGTCTTGATTATCATTGTAATTCATTAGATTACAATATAAAGTCATATATATTAATAAATAAATAAAAAGTAGAGCAGGTTTTCTTTCATTATAATTCAAATACCCTTTGATTATTTGTGCATTTGGAAACCTCACCCAAGGCACAAGATATCTGTCCTCAAAATTCATGTTTCCATGGTATTATCAATATATACGACTTCCTTCTGATATAACATAGGCCTCCATACATACCTGGCTCATCTTCGAGCGCCTCCTAGCAGAATGACGGATGCTGGCAGCAGCACAAGCGACCATGCGTGCCATCTCTTGGGGTTCATAGTTATTTTCTAGGCGTGGATCCACCAGCTCGTCATAGTTGCCATCTTCCAATGCATGGGTTAGGAGTGGCCTCGCCTGTTTGTGACATGCCAATAGAAAATTAAATCAGTGAAGATCAGGAAAAAAATTGCAAAAATAAAACAAAATTCTTCATGACAAAATTAATTTGAAAGATGCTAGTCAAGATTCTTAATTAGAATTTGCAAATAAAGAACTGTAGCATGTACAAACCCAGTCTACTAAGCTGTCTTCCATGAATTTATTGGTAGGATCCACTGGTCTCCGACCAGTTATGAGTTCCAAGAGCATGACTCCAAAGGAGAAAACATCAGATTTATCAGTTAGTTTGCCACTTGATGCATATTCTGGAGCCAAGTACCTGTATTTACAACAGAAAATTTTCAAATCATTAGCTTAATTTCCGTCAATCTTGTCTCTTTTGATATGTAGTCCGTGTAGGTAAAGCAATTATCAGACATGTAATGATGATGTGTAAGGTACTACTACGATCATATTGGTTCATGGTTTAGATGTTTATTTAAGAAGAGAAAAATTATAGGAACATGTTGAATATTTCAAAAATGGAGTTCATGATGTAAGTGCATTTCCGAACTTATTTTTTGTGTGAAATTTAGTCATGAATTTAAAACATGGTATAGAGAATTACATCAAGTAATGTGACTTCGATGTCATCTCATGCATACTCTAGGACTCCAAAATGTACCCGTTTAGCCTCTCGATTATAAGTACTTAACCTTTAGTTATTCCTTAAAAACTAAGCTCACTTGAATAACAATCATAGTGAAGAGATTTGAATGACTTACCCAAAAGTCCCCATGACACGCGTAGAAACATGAGTGAAATTGTCAGAAGAGAGTTTAGCCAATCCAAAATCTGCCACCTGAATAGAAAAGTATTGCAACATGATTAATTATCTTCCACAAGTGGCAACATAAGATGTGTGGTATGAATTTTGACAACAAAATGTTAAGTGGATCCAAAAGAATGTAACATATAAATTACCATGGCTTCAAACTTATCATCGAGTAGAATGTTAGCAGCTTTGATGTCACGATGGATAATTCGAGGGTGACCTGCATGTGTTTGATAAATCAGAGAGAGAGAGAGAGAACATTACAATATATAAGAGTTTTAGAGATCAAATGTTTAGATCTCTAAAAGTGAAAATTTTGTTGCAGAAGACATTTAGGGATTAATTTTTATTGTCATGAGGATAGTCGCTAAAAGATCGTCCCGAAAAAAAAAAAAAAGCTTTTAGTGACAAAATTTTGAAAATGTCACTAATAAATAGATTTTTAAAGACAAAATAATTTGGTCTCAAAATGGTTTATTTTTTAAGATAAAATTTGATCCCAAAAGGATAATAATTCATTACTAATGTCCAATTTTTGTTGCTAAAAATATAATAACAATATTTTTTGTAACAAAATTATTTGGTCCTTAAAAAATAATTTTGTTCCTAAATTTTGATCTTTAAAACTTTAATTTTTTTTGTAGTGGAGAGAGAGAGGGGTATGAAAATCATACAGTCTTCATGAAGGTAAGCAAGCCCCCTGGCTGATCCCAATGCAATCCGCAACCTAGTTGCCCAGTCCATGGTTGGCTGACCTTTCCCTGCAACAAAAAGATTGTAAGTTTTCATGTGATGTTGAATATATTGATGAAAAATGATCCGGACCCTTTCCCCACACTCCCTTTGACTCCCTCTCTTTTTGATTGGTCAATTTTTATTTTTTTATTTTTTTATTTTTTTATTTTTTTATTTTTTTCTTTCTTCTCCAATCACCACCTGTCACGTGTATGTGATGGGATGATTGGAGAGGGTCTCAATCACATTCCTATACTGATATAATTTCTCTCCACAGCGATCGGTACCACGTGTTGGTATCACTAACCATTATATTGTAACAAGAAGTTGATGATTAATTAAGATTTATTTATTTATTTATTTTTTGACTAACCATGAAGATGATGTTCCAAGGTCTTGTTGGAAACAAATTCATATACTAACATCCTCTGCCCATCAGCAATACAATACCCAACAAGCGACACAAGGTGGCGATGATGAACGCGGCTAATAATTTCAACCTCCGCCTGAAACTCCCTCTCTCCTTGCCCGCTACCCGTCTTGAGACTCTTCACCGCCACCTCCTTCCCATTTGCCAACACGCCTTTGTGCACGTACCCGAACCCACCCTGACCCAACACATTGGCCTGGGAAAAGCCGCTAGTGGCGGCAGCAAGCTCGTCATAAGTGAAGGTGCTCTGGTTGAGGCCTAGAGGGGATTGGGGTGGGATGGGAGTGTGGTGACTGGGGTCTAAGTATCCAGAACTGTATTCACTGCTTGTGAGGACTGGGGCTGGAGGAGGAGGTCCGGCCCAGCCACCAACACCGCCTGGAGGAGTCCCCATTAGGCCTGGTGGCGGTGGAAGCTTCACGATGTGGTCTCCCGGTTGAGGACTGTTCCAGTTTGTCAAACCGTTGTAATGTTCACCTACCAAACATAAAATCACAAAGCACAATAGTAAGCAGTAATCAACAAGAAACTAGATTGTGTTTTCAAAAACAATTGGGAAAAGTTAGGGATCATGAAAATTTTGTCATGAAAATGAACATGAAAAATTTATGATCTTTGGATTACCTTGATTAGTGTGTGGTGCTTTATTCTAAGTGTAATCCAAGGGTCACAAAGTTTTCATGATTATTTTCAAGAAAAAAATTTCATGATACCTAGCATTGCTGAAAACAATTTTGGCATTTCAATGGGGAGGTTCTTATGGTAAAGTGAATTAGAAAACATTGAACTTCAGTTTGAGTATTGGTAGAGACCTCTAAAAATTATTTTTAAATTTATTGTTGGGTCACAGTTAATTGATTCCTAAATAAATAAATGCAATGCAACAATTCAATGACAAATTTGGGGAGAGATATTTTAGGGGTCATTTTTTTTTTTCCCAAAGCAACTATGTTTACAATTTTCACCTTCATCATGTTAAAGCTCATTAATTAATTCCAGCATGCATACATCATGAATTTATTTTCATCCTAAATTGCAATAATTTTGGAATATAATAGATAATTTATTATCTCTCTTAACTCATGCTTTTAGGATAAGTCTATAAAACCTTATTTTGAAACTTTTGTGATAATTAAGAAGCTTTATTTGATCTCCGATGAATGACAAATGAGCTATGAAACAATGCATTATTGATAAATTAGCCAACAGATTATGAAGAATTGCATTTGATAAAGTATTGGGTGATATCATTCTTAATTGAAACATGTAGGCAATTAAATGCAATCATAAAAAGAGGTCAAGGGTTGTGGATTAGCACCTTGAGGTCCACGGGGAGGAATAGGATCCATATAGTACTGCTTCTTATTCTTTTTCTTCAAGAAACATACCAAACAAATGATGATCATAGCAAGAACCACAATGCCACCACCCACGGCCGCTCCTACAATAACTCCTGTATATGACGACGACGACGACGATGATGGTGGTGGCGATGATGATGTTGGTGAGTGGTGGTGACTAGAGGATGAAGGCGGTGACTTGCTTGACGTGTGTGGAGGTGGAGGCACAGAGTTAGAAGATGGCGGTATTGGTACAAGTGAGGGAGGAGGTGGCAAAGCCAAGCTGGGTGAGCCTGGATTGGTGGAATTTGTTGTAGAAGGCGGTGGTGGGGAAGCAACAGTAGTAGGAGGAGGCGGTGATAGTACTAATGACGGTGGTGGTGGTGGTGAGTGTGGCGGTGAGCCATTTGGTGCAGGTGGTGATGGCGATGTAGTTGGCGGCGGGGATTTGGTTTTTTCAGGTGGTGGTGGGGAAGGAGAAGGTTTAGGGGGAGGGGATTTTGCAGTTGGTGGAGGAGGAGAAGCAGGTGGCGGTGATGACGGTGGTGGTGACGATGGTGGTGGTGATTTTGTTGGTGGAGGTGATGTTGAATTTTTAGAAGGTGATGACGATGGAGATGAAGATTGTTTAGAGTCGGATAGAGGAGGCGGTGATTGAGATTCCGGGGACGGAGCAGTCACGGAGGCCATATTGAAATTCCGGCCAATATTTATGAGTCAGAATACACGCCGGAAATTCCCCTCCTCCTCTACCGTAACTGCTCGCCGCCAATACTTCAGGACCCTAAATACAACAACAACAACCACCCACAAAATGGCTGAGATTCAATTCAAAAACAAGACGCTCATTTGTAGCCACAAACCAATTACGAAACAAACGCTCAAGCTAAAGTAACATTAATTTAGTTCAGGCAATGTCTAGAACACCTTTGTCATAATAAAAATAAAAAATTACATTGCCACTCAAAAAAAAAAAAAAAAAAAAAAAAAAATCTAATCCCACATTTTGTTCCTGGATCTAATAAATATTTTGTTTAATGCGTTTGTAATTGCAAACCCATCATTTTCATGTTATTGAATTTGCAAAATGGGAAAAGAAAAAAAAAAATGTTGAGAGAAATACCTGGATGTTGAAATTCAGGGTTCTGATCAATGAACTGAGAGAGAAAACTTGTTGCATTCTGTTTTTTCCATTTAGAAAGCTCTACCCTTCCTTCCTGCAATTGCCTCCTACAAAGCAGGGCCTCTCTCTCTCTCTCTCTCTCTCTCTCTAAATCGTTTTGTCTAGGCTGCCTCAACTTTAGCTGAGTTCGTTATTTCTCTTACAACTTCCTGATTTTTTGCCGTTTTAATTGCACCTCTCATGCTATGAATTCTTATGATGATTTGATGTTTTTTATATTAAAAATTAACAAATTTGTCACATACAGAAACAGGACTCAAATAGAAAGACAGGAATTTCGATGATGTCATTCAAATTACAAATTAACTAATTTGTTACATACAGAAATTTTTTTAAGAACAGTGAATTTTTTTTTTTTTTTTTTGTCTCACACCAACCTGTAATGATTTGGCAACTGTCAATTTCCCTTTTTAGTACCATGATTTTTATGAAATTATTTTATTTTTTTTGAAAATATGTATATGATTTGTATCATGGAAATCTTTGTAAGCTCCACCTCAACTATCAGCTGTGTAGTTGGAAAGTTGACCTGTTAAATTAGGGTTCACCAAGTTTTCATCAGATTTCAAAGAATGTGACCCGTCATCAATAGAATATGATTTATCTATTAATCTAACATTTAAAGATTAACTTCACAAATCAAAAAATCACACATACTTTAAAATTATATGAACATTTGTGAAATCTTAATTAAAGAAAACTTATTCCAACTCATGTAATTTGTTTAAAGTGATGTGTTTGAAGTGATGAAGTCTATTGGAACCATTCGAAACTTTCATGATATGGATTATGTTTTTTTTAATCATTATCTAATGATGATATTATATATTGGTAATTACTTATAAATATTAAAAAAAAAAAAAACTTGCATAATAATAATTATAATTGGCAGTATCCACAATTTGAAAAAAAAAAATATATATATATATCATTATAGGTTCTCATATTTTAGTACTGTTTGCAATTGTATATATACTTATTTCATCACTAAGAAGATGGTTCAAAGTAGTTTGTACAATGATAATACAGACATGTTGATATATTCTGATTTGATTTAAAATTGAAACTCTGCCCTTATAGTGGCATTAATTATGCCCATTGGCCACATTTAGGAAACAAGATTAGTTGCATTTCTAATTAAATAAGTCTCAAAAACTATTACTTGTTTAGCATTAAAGTTAATAAATATTGACGGAGCTTAAAAATGTTCCTGCTTTGCTGAAAAAATATTTTAAAAAGTAATTCTTCGCTTTACAAAGTTCAGCACAGGAAAAAAAACCATGATCAAGCAAATAACAATATCAGTAGCATTACTTGTATTTAGTATTTACAAAATTTTAGTGTAATTTGTCCCGAAAGGACATCCTAAGTAAGCTAGGTGACCTCAAATGAATTAGTAGTATCAGTATTTGGAAACAATTTGATTACAAGCCATGAAATTTTCTTTAATTTTGACTAACCTATATATTGATATATTTTGCCTAACCTATCAAATAGTTTCCAAAATTTATTACTACAACATTATTGAAATTATATTTTCCCCCAATGTTTCTAACAATTTCAACAACACCATGGTTTTCTGACATAATGTTGACAATCACAAATGGAAAATATATGTAGTAATCAAAAAAATAGGTAGCGTTTGGTAGAATTTTAGAATTATGATTTGAGAATAGAGTTGTATTTTGAGTTTGTGAGTTTTGAAATTATAATTTGAGTGTTAAAAATTTATTTGGTTAAGAGTTTTGAAAAGCGTTTTGAATGATGTGACATATGATATTTGGTTAAAAAATTTACAACTCATAACCAAACACAAAATCCAAAATTTTATTCAAAACTTATAAAAAAAATTTAAAAAATTTCGAAAATATCTTTTTTATTTAATATATAAAATAAAAAAACAAAAAAAGAAAACTGAACACTGTTCCGATCAATTGGAGGATATCCGAGGGATGATCGGGTAAACATGTTTTCAAAAGTGGGTATAGAATCAATTTTTAAAATCACTAATCAAACATGACACTCAAAGAGCGATGTGAAAGTACGTTTTAAGAGCTCCACCAAACACAATTATTTGTAAGGGTTTTCTTTGTACTACCCAAAATTGCTTATGTTTATTGTTTTTTACAATAAAATTATCAAAAAACATTTTCTGAGGAAGGGTTGTCTTTGGTGAATCCCAAAGACAACAGCAGTGATGGGGTTGAGACGGAGTTTTTTTTTTTTCAAATAATCCAAAAAAAGAAACTATGTAGTGAATTGATCCGCTTTTCAAACTATTTGGGAAACTAACCTGCTTTTGAAATCGCATTTTGAAAATACGATTTTAAAATTGAAATTGCATTTTCAACGTGCGATTTCATTGAAATCGCATTTTTAACATGCAATTTTACCGCGTCATCATTTTCAACTTGTGATTTTAAGGTGAAATTGCATATTTAAGATGCAATTTCAATTTCAAAATTGCATTTTGAAAATGCAATTTCAAAAAGTAGGTTAGTCTCCTAAATAGTTTGAAAAATGGGTCAATTCTCTAATTAGTTTTTTTTTTTGGAATATTAAAAAAAAAAAAAACTCGATTGAGAGGAGTAAAGTGTATGAGTAAGTGATGAAAGGGTTGTACTATGGGACCAAAGAGTGTGGGGTGTGTTGTTGAGATGGTGAAGAGGGATGTGACCTTGGGGCTTAAACCCCAAGGCCTTACCACAATGCCACAACCCCTTGGGCCAATCTCCTGGGCGAAGCACTGTTGGTTAGGGGGTTGGACCTCAAGTTGTCTAGTCAGCACTTGGTGTGGATTCAATGCTCCCCCGCTGTGCGAGTCCTGACTTAAGCGGAGCTTGTCTTGGGAGGTCGGGGCAAGTTCTCAGGTTATAGTCTCCTCGCTTGGAACGACTAACAGGATACCTTGGTGATCTCTGCAAGGGGCACTGTCTTGGACCTGCGGGAGGGTAGGGAGGATTTTCCTGTAACAAAAAAAAAAAAAAAAGTGGTTAGGGTTGGGGAGTTCACATTCTTTGATGGGTATTGTGGGGGGAATTCTATTTATATATATATATATAAAATGATTAAGTGAGCCTAATTTTTCAATACATATTAGTAAATTATTTAGAATTACAATTTATTCTCAATACACTTTATTTTTTCTCCAAATTATCGTTTGGAGGTACACACCCAAATAAAACAAATTAAAAAATCTAAATTTACTTTTGAAAACCCTTTTGAAAAACTTTTTGTTTGTTCATATACGTACATACATAGAAAGGAGAACGACGAAGGAGGATGACGAAAGAGAAGGTCAGGATGAACTTCGCCTTCGCATTCATCGAGCTTGAAGCTTGAACTTCTTGTTCGCATTGATCCACTATCGTCCATTGTGGTCCGATGTCCACCATTGTCCACCGTTGTCCATAGTGAATTTGATTTTTTGTGTGTGTGTGTTGCGTTAATCCTTTTTCTTGGTCAGTTTTCTTGAAAAAGTAAATTGGGATTGATTTACTCCCTATATTGGCATTTTGCCATCCAATATTTACGCATCATCTAAGTTTGTTTGTTTGTTTGTTTGTTTATTTTTTTTTTGTGGGAGGGGGGGAGGTGTTTGAAAATATGTTTTATTTATTTATCTTCACTCTTCCCAAAGGGAGCAATTTTGTTGCAGTTGCTCAAAATGTTATTTTTCCGATTACTTACGTATTTCCAGTTTGAATCCACCACGTGAAAATCAACAAAAATAAAATATCTATACAATAATATTTATAATAATTGTGAGTTTTGATAGGACAGGCTAAAATTTTGGAGTTAAAAAGAAGAAGATGAGAAAATAACTAAAACTTAAAGAAAATGATACAGAGATTTGAATAGAAAGAACACATAATTAATTAGGGTATAATAAAAATAAAAATTTTAAAATTTGAATTAAACATACGAAGATATTTTTTAGGTTTAAATAGAATAACCCGTATTGTGGGTGGGAAAAGAAGCAATTAAAAGATGAGATAAGAGCTGGATATTGGACTGTAGATACATGTAGCCCAAGTGTAATTGGGTTGGGTGATACTGTTGGGCTGTGTGAGGAGGTCCACAGGATTATGGGCCCTAGAAAGGTTTGGTGACACCTTAAATGTAGGGAATTAATCTGTGTTCAAAATGTGGCTATAACTAGGAATGGCAACGGGCCGGGGCGGGGTTGGGGACTGCCCCCCGGTGCCCGATCCCCGAAGATTACAAAATCCCCGCCCCCGCCCCCGATCCCTGGCGGGGGAGCCCATCACCCTCCCGTTCCTGTCTCCTAACGGGGATCGGGTTTCCTCGACCCCGAAATATCCCCGAGCTTTTTTTTTTTTTTGTTCAATAAACCACTGACTAATCAATATATATTACACATCAACAAACCAATTTTGTTCAATATATAACAGATCTAATAGATCAATATATATCAGATCCAATTAACATAGATTAAATATAATTAACAAATTAAAAAAAAAATTAATTTGAACAATACAGATCAATATATAACAGATCTAACAGATCAATTTTGTTCAATATATAACAGATCAATATATAATTAACACAAATTAAAAAAAAATATTCTGAACAACACAGATCTGAGTACAGATCAACAACAACAACATCAGATCAGAGAGAGAAAGAGAGAAGACAGATCTAACAGATCTGAGTACAGATCTGGCACACCTTCATCGATGCCAATGACCAGGCTCTTATGGTGAGATCGACGGTGACGGTGGCTGTGGTTGTGGCTGTGGCGGTGGCGGTGGGTTCGGTGGTGGTGAGAGACGGACCTTCTGCTCAAGAATAGAGAGAGACGAAGTGGAGAGAGAGAAAGAGAAACCGAGGCGAGGAGAAGAGAGAGAGAGGGGGGTCGGGCCCAGCGATGATGGTGGTGATGTCGCCATGACGGACATTGTGAGAGAGCTGTGAGAGAGAGAGAGAAGAACGAGAGTGTTGAGAGAGAGTTGAGAACGAGAGAGTGAAGAGAGTGAGAGAGTTGAGAGAGAAGATAAAAGTGAAAGAGTGAAGAGAGTGAGAGAGTTGAGAGAGAAGATAAGAGTGAAAGAGTGAGAGAGTAGAGAGTCAGTGAGAGAGTTGAGAGACAGAAGATAAGATGAAAACAGATATTTATATAATACAACTAAAGAGGCATAGAGGCAGGGTTGCATCAGAGAAATTTCGAGGCAAGGTTGGGCCGGGGCTGAGAAGCCTATCCCCGTCCCCGGCCCGAAAATTATCAGGGATGTATTTTTCAATACCAGCCCCGGTCCTATGGGGAATAATTTTCAAAGAAAACCTTATTTATCGGGACGGGGCAATCCGGGTCCCCGTCGGGCCAGGTTGATATTGCCATCCCTAGCTATAACATACTGGGTTTTGAAGCTCTAACAATTGTTATAACAGTGGACTTGAAATTGAGGGAAAATGTTTTTGGATTTTAGACTTTATGAGCAAATTATGTATTTAACTTTATACGAGCAACTATAACATTATACTATTTAGATATAATATTAAAATAATATAATGCAGTAAAAAGCACACATTACAACAGTGCTAGTATTATATTCTTGACATAAAAAATTATTTTATGTGAGAATAAATTAGGCAAGCGAGACAAATAAATTAAGATAAGATAAATGTAATTTTTTTAATTCTATATATATTTATATTTTATAACTTTGACGATCATTGAAATATTATTAGAAAAATCAAGATAAAAGAATGGTACTTCATAGATAAATAAGTTACCATAAAAATACTACATTATAATATTTGGGACAATAAATAAATACCCCATATATACTCCTAGAGAAAGTGCAGTTTTTATTGTGCTAACATAATACTCTACTGAAAAGTAGCTGAGAAAAAAACAAAAAATGGTTACACAAAAAAAGAAAGTTTATTTTGCTTATATAAATATTTGAGAGTAGTAATATTCAAATGTAATTGAAAGATCATCCTGTGTACTATAAGAATGACACTAATATCATAAATGTGTTGAAGTCTAAGTTTTTCCTTAGAACGACAACATACACTACAAGAAAATACACCTTTAGCGACTAAATTTTTAATCGCTAAAAGTCCCTTTTTAGTCGCCAAATGTCAAATTTCCACTTTCCCCGACAAAATCTTTTAGTTGCCGGGTTTGTCGCGAACAGATGGTCGCCAATACCTTTGGCGACTAAAAAACTTTTAGTCGGCAATACACAGGTCTTCAGCGACTAAGGTTTTAGTCGCTAATAGTCAATTCCATTTTTGGAAATTATACCTTTGTAGTCGCCAATAGTGAATTAATTTTTTTATTATTTATACATTTGGCGACTATTTTTTTCGTTGGCAATGCTCAATCTTTTGGCGACCACAGTGTTTAGTCGCCAAAACAATTTTTGAAAAAAAAAAATTTTTTTTCCTTTGTGCCTTAGACCTCCAGGTGGTTCCAAACCTTAACCACACACTCCACCCCACTATGCCAGTGAACCATCTTATAAATATAGTTGCAACTTATATTATTTATATATTACTTTCACCAGTATTAATACAAAACTATATATATAAATATAATTATATATATTCAATATAATTTATGTAAAAAATAAATTATTTATTAAAAAAAAATCTAGATCACTTTTGGCGACTAAAAAAATTATTTAGTCGCCAATTCTATTATTTTTGGGCTACTAATTAATTTTCCGTCGCTAAAGAAAACTGTTCTGCCTAAAAACCTACCCTTTTGGCGACAAAACCTGTTTTTAGTCGCCAAAAACCTCCCCTTTTGGCTACTAAAGTGAATTTTAGTCGCCGTAAACCTGGTTTTAGCTACTAATTTTTTTTTAGTAGCCAAAAAGCTTGACCTTCAGCGACCAAACTATTTTTAGTCGCCAAAACAGGTACAATCAGCGACCATAGTGGGTTTTAGTCGCCAAAACCTTAACGTTTGGCTACCAAATGGTTTTAGTCGCCAAAAACCCTAACCTTTGGCTACTAGAATTTTTTTTGTCACTAAAACCCTTATATTTGGCGACTAAACTGCCTTTTAGTCGGTAAAACCATTGCATTCGGCGACTAAACTCTTTTAGTCGGCAAAAGTGACCAATTTTGTCGACTAATTCCATTTTAGTCGCCAATTCTATGACTTTCAGCGACGAAAATTTCCATTTTAGTCGCCAATAGTGTTTTTTGTTGTAGTGATAATTAAATTTTGCCTATTATGAAGAACAATTTCTAAATATTGCATATTACTTGCAAGTATTTAATAAAAAACAGTGAGAGAGTCAATAACATTTGTAAGAAAAAAATCCAAATAAGTAACCTGTTCAGCATGAAAAATCCAAAATAAAAAATACCAGCTACTGCTATCATGAAGTTGTGATCATCACCAAAATCCTGCCTCTCAAGGCCACCCTGTCCAATGCACCTCTCACCAAAGACAAAACCTAATGACAAAACAAATCAACATTATGCTAAGAACTATTTGAACAATCTCAAAAGCAAAAAACTTTAACAAGTACCCATACAAATAAAAAATAGATTTTATTAACAAGTGTCCTAAAGACACTTGTTAAGAATGTTGGACAATCTTGACTATATTACGAATAAATAACGTTTGTGTATTTAATAGTAAACAAAAGAAATAAAGAAGAGGAAAGAGATTGTTTGATTACAAAAATTAAACCAGTAAATAAAAAAAAAATATATGTTTATTTTGTTACAAAAACAAAATCAAAATCTAATATAAATAAATAATAAATCAGAAAAATAAATTAATAACTTACTTTATTAATTTCTCGAACGAAGTTTTGATCAAGTCCAGTGTTTAACACTGTATCCTTAAGACAGATTCGTCCTTTCCACGGTACTTTCAGAGTGTGGACGTCTATCTCTCAGGATAAAATGATCAACAGTGAATAATAGCAGTATTACACACTATTCACACAACGAACATACTAAGTGTTTATATTCTTTCTTACAAGGAAAATAATGCAGCAAAATGCAAAGAGTGCAGACAGGATTTTGGATGAAAATTGGAGTGAAAAAAAATCAAATGAGAGGCTGTCTATTTATAGATGGAATGGTGGCCTTTCAGTTTGAATTCAATAGGTATGGCACCTGTTCGGATAGATCTGGTTTGATTTTCAAATAGATAAAAAAACTGTTTTAGGTTTGAACAGATTCGGATCTATTGGACAGATATGGAACTGTACAAAAATTCTAAAGAGGTGCAAACAGATTTGAATTCAAAAATTAAAATTAAACTGGACAGATTTTCAGAATTAATTTAGAATTCTGGACAGATTTTATTTTACCAAAAAATAAAATTAAATTCAAATGTTTTTGGCCCAAAAAGATAGGTATTGGATTGGACAAGCCCAACCCAACCTCACGCCACGCACTCGTGCCCAAGCCCAGGCCCAGGCCTAGGCCCAGCCCGTCCGCTCGTCCGCCCGACCAACCGACCGGACGGACGGCGGCGGCGATGCGCGCATGTGTTTATTTTTGGGTCCAATGGGTCTAGCCCAATTTGCCCATAGCCTCTTCCTTATACAAACTTGGGGTGCCCCTTGGGGCCCTCTCCAAGTTACAAACCCATGCCTTATAAACCCACAAAAATTTGCCCACAAAACTAATGTAGGACAAGTCTTTATTCAAACCTTTAAGAAATTTCCACCAAAGCTTCATTTTCATAGAGCTCACTTTGGCTTCAATTTTCCATTCACCCGATAATGGTTTTGAGCAACCAAATATACTATGTGAATCACAACGCGGCATAAAACGTGTTACCACTTTGACCCACCAACTTTGGCGCATGAGTCCTACCTAAAAAATAGACCAAAGTTTGAAGAAAAATCTGATTTTTTTTTTTTTTTTCCAAAACTTCCAAAACCATTTCTAACAATCCCCCACATGAATGAAATTTGATGACAATAGAAATGTAACAATATGCAAAATTTGTCGAAAGAGTATAAATTGAAAATATCTTGCATCAGGATAGGTAGCTTTCGGCCTTGAACCTTTCCTAGTAATAACCTATCAGACTTACTAGCTAACCAATGAACGCGATGGCCTGAATTGTTCAGTCATTTGTGTAAGCCAAGATAATAAATTTCACACAAAATATCTTCTGACACATCGTGGTTCTCACGGTTGTGTTCATTTTGGCCTTGAACGCTCCTGGTTGTTTATGAGTGTTTCTAGAGAATTTAGTCTCTTTATTCTCATAGAACCGGCCTCAGTTCGACACTCATATAGGTGATTCTTATTGTGAGTATCTCCTTTATACTCGTTTTGATTTTTATGCCTAAATCAAGATATAAGTAATCATTAAAAGCAAAGCTTATTCTTAAACCCCAACATATGTTGTAGATATCACTCTCACCATAAGAATGGGTAGGGAATTTTAATCCCTTGGTGATTTTTGGTGAGCCACGCATAACTCAGTTGTCCCTTTGAACTTAGTTCTTGGGATCTCCAGTCATTTAAGTAGGGTTACCATTATGATGACTCTTATGTAATAGGCTTTAATCCTATCCCCTTTGATGAACTATACACTTGCTCTTTAGTCAAACATTTTGTTAACAGATCCCCAATATTCTCTTTAGATTTTATATAATCTATTGAGATTATTCCATTTGAGAGCAATTGCCTTACGGTATTATGTTGATGACGAATATGTCGTGACTTACCATTATACATATGACTCTATGCCCTGTCTATTGCAGATTGACTAGCACAATGAATGCAAATAGCTGGCATAGGTTTTGGCCACATTGGAATGTCTTCTAAGAAATGGCAAAACCATTGTGCTTCTTCTCCTGCTTTTTCTAAAGCAATGAACTCAGACTCCATTGTGGATCGTGTGATGCATGTTTGTTTTGTCAATTTCCAAGAAACAACAGCGCCTCTCAGAGTAAAGACATATCCACTAGTGGATTTTGAATCTTTAGTATTCGATATCCAATTGGCATCACAATAACCTTCTAGTATTGCAAGATATCAAGTAAAGTTCAAATGATCACGAGTAAATCTTAGATATCTAAGAACCCAAATGATTGCTTTCCAATGGTTTTCTTCGGGATTACTAGTGTACTTACTCAATTTACTGACAGCATAAGCTATATCACGACGAGTGCAATTCATTAGGTATATTACGCTTCCAATGATTTGGAAGTATTTTAATTGAGACAATGCATTACCTTCATTTTTTGATAAATAAAGACTGATGTCTACAGGTGTTCTAGCTACATTCATATAATCTTTGATATATTTACCAAGAATTTTCTCAATATAATGAGATTGAGATAATGCATATCCATCAGATGTTTTAGTAATTTTCATTCCTAATATTACATCTGCGACCCCCATATCTTTCATATCAAATCTTTTGTTTAGCATTTGCTTAGTTGATTTGATCATGTTTTGACTGCTTCCAATGAGCAGCATGTCATCTACATAAAGACAAACGATGACATAACCTTTATCAGTGTGTTTAACATAGACGCATTTGTCACATTCGTTTATCTTAAACCCGTTAGTAAGTATAGCATGATCAAATTTTTCATGCCATTGCTTAGGTGCTTGTTTTAATCCATAAAGAGATTTTACAAGCTGACAAACTTTCTTTTCTTGCCCTAGCACTACAACTCCTTCATATAGATCTCTTCATTTAGATCACCGTTTAAGAAAGCTGTCTTAACATCCTTTTGATGTATTTCTAAATTGTACAATGCTGCTATAGCAATAAGCATATAGATGGATATTATTCTTGTCATAGGGGAATATGTGTCAAAATAGTCCAGACCTTCATTTTGTCTGTAACCTTTTACCACAAGTCTTGCTTTATACTTGTCTATTGAACCATATGCTTTCATTTTTCTCTTGAATATCCACTTATATCCAAGAGGTTTAGAACCAGGTGGAAGATCCACCAATTTCCAAGTATGATTTTGCATTCAATTTCATTATTAACAGCCTCTTTCCACAAAGGTGCTTTAGGACCAGTCATTGCTTCCTTAAAGTTTTGAGGTTCATTTTCTAACAGGTATGTCCGAAAATCTGGACTAAAGGATTTTAATGTTCTTGCTCTCTTACTTCGTCTTGGTTCATCATCAGTTAAATCCTGTTGGTCGAGACCATTACTAGTCTCTTGTGTTTGATTGTTATTAGTCTCTTGACTTTGTGTACAATCATAAGTTTTTTTATGTGAACTTAATTCTCGTTCTTTTGTTGTAAGGAAAAACATGTTCAAAAAATATTGCATTTTTTGACTCTATAATAATGTTCACATTTATATAAGGTATTTCTGATTTATAAGTCAAAAACCGATATGAACTACTATTCTCAGCATAACCAATAAACACACAATCCACTATTTTTGGTCCTGTCTTGGTCTTTTTAAGAACATGAATTTCTACCTTTGACAAACATCCCCACACTTTTAAGTATTTGTAGGAAGGTGGTCGACCTTTTCACAATTCATAAGAAGTGTTGTTGGTTTTCTTGTAGGGTATTCTGTTAAGAACATAATTAGCAGACAATATTGCTTCCCTCCACAAGTTCTACGGTAAGCCTGAACTTAGTAACATGGCATTAATTATTTCTTTAAGGGTTCTATTCTTTCTTTCAATAATTCTATTTTGCTGTGGAGAATAGGGTGCTGTAGTTTGGTGAATAATGCCATGTTGTGCACAAAATTTATTTAAAGGTGCATCATATTCACCACCTTTATCACTTTTAACCATTTAAATGGTTTTACCAAGTTGATTTTCAACTTCAATTTTGTAGAGTTTAAACATTTCTAAGGCTTCATCTTTACTTCTAAGTAAGTATACATAACAATATCTTATGCAATCATCGATAAATGTTATAAAATACTTCTTGCCTCCTCTAGTTTGAACAAATTTCAGATCACACACATCAGTATGAATTAATTCTAGTGGTACGATTTTTCTTTCAACCGATTTAAATGGAGCCTTAGTGAGTTTCGCTTCTACACAAATCTCACATTTGTGATTAGGATTAATTTCAAACTTTGGTATATAATCCAAACCAATTAATCTATGCAAAGCATCAAAATTTACATGTCATAATCTACCATACCATAAATTCGACTCAAGAATATAAGCAAAAGATGTGTTATTCTTATTAATAGCAAGTTTTGGTACAACCGTCATTACATTCAACTTGAAGAGCCCATCACTCATGTATCCTTTACCAACATACATACCACTCTTTGTTAATACAAATTTATCAGACTCAAATACAAGCCTAAAACCATTTGTACTTAACAAAGAACCAGAAACTAAATTCTTCTGGATGTCTGGTACATACAGTACGTTGTTGAGGGTAAGTTCTTTCCTTGATATCATCTTCAAGATCATCTTTCCTTGTCTAGCCACAGTAGAAGTAGAAGAATTTCCCATGAAAAGTTGTTCACTATTTGCAGCCTCATTGTAAGTAGTGAACATCTTCTTATTCGCACAAATGTGACGAGTTGCCCCAGTGTCAACCCACCATTTTTTGGGATTTCCAACCAAATTAGCCTCAGACACCACAGCAGAGAGATTGATGTCATTTACCCCGTCAGAGATATAATCTAATTCTGTCACATTGGCTTGATTGGTAGTCTTCTTACTTGTACTTCTGCGATCCTTTTTAGGGCGGCGACAATCAAAAGCTCGATGTCCGGTCTTACTACAATTATAGCATTTACCTTTGAACTTTTTATTGCCATTGTTGTCGCCTTGTTTAGGACCATCTCCAGTAAACTTTCTCTTTGTTATGTGGTTTGTGCACTTGTTCAACCACATTAGCCTTGGACTCAATGGGATTTTACCATTCCTCTTCTCAGCTTTCCAATTATCTTCCTCAATTCTTAGTCTTACAATAAGTTCATCGATGATCATCTCTTTGTGTTTATGTTTTAAATAATTTTTGAAATCTTTCCAAGCCGATGGTAACTTTTCCACTAAAGCAGCGACTTGGAAAGATTCGCTAAGATACATATCTTCAGAATGAATATCATGTAAAATTAATTGAAAACTTTAAACTTGAGAAATTATCGTCTGGGAGTCTACCATAACGAAGTCCAGAAATTTACCGACAATAAATCTCTTTGTGCCGGCATCCTCTGTCTTGTATTTTTTCTCCAAAGAATCCCACAATTCTTTTGCTATTTTTAGAGGGCTGTAAACATTATACATCATGTTGCCAAGGCCATTGAGGATGTAGTTTCTGTACAGAAAACCAAAATGTTTCCAAGCATCTACAGCGGCAACAACTTGCCGATCACTTTCATCCTTTCTAAGTATTGGAGCCTCTTCACGGAGAAACCGGGCCAAATTTAGAGTTGTAAGATAGAACAACATTTTTTGCTGCCATCTCTTAAACTCAGTGCCATTAAATTTTTTCAGTTTTTCTCCATGATTTATTGGAACTTGAACATGATTTTGGATAGGAACCAGAGTTGTTGTAACGATTAGATTTGGAGTACTACTTTCAGCATCTATAATATCTGATTACAAAAAAACAGAAAAAACCAAAACCAAATTAATTTCCTAGCTAGCTACTAAAACTCGAAAATAAATTATAACACAAAATAATTTTACTTTTCTTGTTGCTAAAACTAGAAAATAAAATATCATAATAATTTTCTGTAACACAAATTAATATTTTGTAACTGTTAATGACACCAGTATATTACAACTAGTTGTCAAAGAAAATAAACAGTATATTACTACTATTTGTATTTTTCAACTAGAATATCACTTTGTGAAAACACAGAAAAATAAATACAATGAAGACACTAAAAAATAATCTGTCTTAAGATTGTTAGACAATCTTCATTGTATTAAGAATAAATAATGTTTGTGTATTTAACAACAAACAGAAAAAATAAAGAAAATGAAAGAGATTGTTTGATTACAAAAATCAAACCACTAAATAAAATAAAAAAGATTTTTAATTTGTTACAAAAACAAAAACAAAATCTGATATAAATAAATAATAAAACAGAAAAATAAATTAACAACTTACTTTATTAATTTCTCGAATGAAGTTTTGATCAAGTCCAGTGTTTAACACTGTGTCCTTAAGACAGATTCGTCCTCTTCACGGTGCTTTCAGATTATGGATGTCTATTTCCCAAAATAAAATGATCAACAGTGAATAGTAGCAGAACTACACACTATTCACACAACAAACACATTAAGTGTTTATAGTCTTTCTCATAAGGAAAATAATGCAGCAAAATGCAGAGAGAGCAGGTAGGATTTTGGATGAAAATTGGAGTGAAAAAAATCAAATGAGAGATTGCTTATTTATAGATGGAATAGTAGCTTTTCAGTTTGAATTCAACAGGTATGGCACCTATTCGGACGGATCTTGTTTGATTTTCAAACAGATAAAAAACTGTTTTGGGTTTGAACAAATTTGGATTTGTTGGACAGATATGGAACTGTACAGAAATTCTGAAGAGGTGCAAACATATTTGAATTTAAAAATTGAAATTAAACTGGACAGATTTTCAGAATTAATTTCGAATTCTAGACAGATTTCATTTTACCAAAAAATAAAATAAAATTCAAATGTTTTTGGTCCAAAAAGATAGGTATTGGGCTGGATAAGCCCAACTCAACCTCACACTACGCACCCGTGCCCAAGCATGGCTCGCCCGACCGACCGACCGGAAGGACAGCGACGGTGGCGCGCTCGTGTGTGTTTATGTTTGGATCCAATGGGTCTAGCTCAATTTGCCTATAAGCTTTCCCTTCCACAAACTTGGGGTGCCCCTTGGGGCCCTTCCCAAGTTACAAACTCATGCCTTATAAACCCACAAAAATTTGCCTACCAAACCAATGTGAGACAAGCCTTTATTCAAACCTTTAAGAAATTTTCACCAAAACTCCATTTCCACAGAGTTCACTTTGGCTTCAATTTCCTATTCACTCGATAATAGTTTTGAGCAACCAAATATACTACATGAATCACAACACGTTACCACTTTGACCCGCCAACTTTGGCGCATAGGTCCTACCTAAAAAATAGACCAAAGTTTGAGGAAAAATTACATAACATAATATCTAAGCTCTGTTCAGCAAATCTATCCCAAAACCAAAGTAAAGAACTAAGCTCATCTAACCTTAAATCTTGTAGAAATTGAGAATTGAAAATTGAAAACATGTAACTGTGAATTTTTTGCATTGATCGTGTGTGGAATTTGTGTGATTTTAGAAGCTAAAAAAAGGATGAGAAAAAAATGGCCTTAAATACAAAATCTGTTGAAAACAGACACATAATGGCTGCAAAGGTGTTGTAAAGGCATCGGAAAAGGCCGTTACATAATGGTGGTGGTCGCCATTACTTGTGTGTGTGTGTTTTTTTTTTTCACACAGCTACAACAGGCTATAACAGGTGGCTGTAACCACCAAAACCAATTATCATCCATAGCAAGAGATTTTGGTTGATTTTTTAAAACCTTGAGTTCATGTTCAATTTCAAATCCACTGCAAGGCATGGGTTGAGGCAAGCATTGGCCTTCACCTAATAGAGTTCCAATTTCAGTTATGGGTGCTTTACACACTACTATGTTTTTTATTACAAATTTGGCACTAGAGGGATTATGAGAGCATTATAAAGAACCCTCTTTTTCCACCCAAAAGGCATGCAACCACTCCTCCATCTAATAATCCATTAGGAGAGGGAAAAAAAAAAACCTTAACCTATGCATCCGAATTGCATGATACATATACCTTCATTTTTCATTTCAGCCCTTGAAACTCCAAAGAAGCAAGAGAACTGTAATAGCCATGTAAGATATAGCACAGTACAAATGTAGTTTATGAACAATTCTAATCTGGTTACTATAGCCAACAGTCAAATTGCAAATGAATAAGATAAGATAGGATGTAAAGCAAACTTACAGCACTAGGCCATGGTCACTGCGGAAGTCTAAAGACCAATCAACTACATAGTTATCACGACATACAAGGGAAGCCATGAAGCTGCCTGGGTCTTTTTTAGGGCCTTGATTAGAAACTTTAAACTTGTAACAATGAATTTTGGTGCATTCTATTCATTGTCCATTAATCTCATCCAAGATGAGAAGACAGAACTCCTTCCATCCAAATGAAGCAATCTTTTAGGTGAAGGATCATAAGCTTTACAAATCTGATTCCCGATACCCTCAATTTTTGTAACATAGTACCTCCGAGTCTTCATATTGAACACATGGATGATTATTCCCAATCTTGTCTAATATAGGGAATTGCCAACCCCAACTAAATTATTATAACTACGTTTGACGAAAGCTAAACCTTCGTCTTTAGCAGGAAGTGTTTCCCAAGTGTTTCTATTCACATCGTACACAAACATGCAGCCAATTAAAATCTTCTTATTTTATTCTCCATAAGCAACAACCTTTAATGTAATATAATTGCAATTGCGGAGAGATTTAGGGAGAGGACACAGAGGCTTCCATTTGTTTTTTTATGGGGTCAAAAACCACAGCCTAGGGCTCTCGAGCATTATCCAATTCATTTCCGCCAAAAACATAGATCTTGCCTTTAACAGCTATTACTGCACCCTTATATCTACAATTCAACATATCAGGAATTGGAATCTAGCCCTTCTCGGGACTATTAGTCTCGAAATAAGAGACATCGGGAGATAATAACCATCCTATGTTGGTTGCAGTGTTTGAAATGCGACCACCAAGGATGTAGACAACAGAGCCGAAAGAGACAACCATGGAACCACCGGAAGGCCAACTCGAAGTCGAGTTCCATGGAGTGAGTTCACAGAATCCACCACTACTTCTATGTAAATGCTCATCAAGATCAAGCTCAGGCTCTGGCCCTGGTTCTCCAAGGATCTCCCTGTGGCACCTTTGGCATAACTTTTTTCTTGTAACTCTTGCCGTCCAAATTGACGCAGTACAACATCGGACCCTCAAGTTGAGGACAGCAACTGCCGGACAGATAGATTTCTCCGGACCCTCTTGCAAATCGGAGGAGCTTGAGCTTGATCTATATGATCTTTTCTCCATTCTTCGTCCTCCGACTATCGTTGCAATCTTCCCTTCACTCTGTTTCTTTCTTTCACATGTTCTTTTTCGTTGCTGCCACAGTGATAGCATATCTACTACAAAATCATAAATAGATCATACTTTTTTTGTGTGATGTATGTTATTTAATCACACTTATTAAGTTTTTTCAATGTGATCTTTGGGAGTGTGATTAAAAAGGGTTATTTTTAATCACACGTTTTAAGTATGATTAATAACATTTAGATCAATATTATATTAAAGATTATGGTGTGAGGCAGAACAATAGTATATTAAAGATTATTTATCCTTAAAAATTTCTAAACAAAGCAAGGGACATTGCCCACACACAGGATAGATCTTTCTTTACCACAATAAATTCAAGGTTAAAATCACAAACAAACTTCTTAATTTCTGGACAATTAACAAACCAGTGTGAACACTCAAAGAATTTGAAATCTCATAACTCAAAAGCCAACATATAGATAAAAGAAATGCCACCCAAAGCTTTACCAGTTACTTTGGATGTGTTTCCATCACCAAAATTTTGTGAACTGAAATTAAAATGTCTCCATCTAAAATTTCATAGCTAAATTTAGCTAAGTTTAGGCAATTGTATTAACCCCATTCTCTTATTTTCTCTTGATGGTTTCTCATTTATTTAAAACTAAAAACAATGTGATGGCTACCTTTGCAAAGAGAGCAAAAGTAAAGACCTTTCACCCTTAAATATCAAGCTCCCAACCAAATAAGCTTGAGCTAAATGCTTTAGCCCTGCCCATTCTCCTGCCTTTATTGTTGAGAATTCAAATTGATGATTTTGAGAAGTCTTAAAAGCAAAGGAATATGTTCATATTAGTACAGGAATAACATGTTGTTTGGACGGGACATTTTCCTTGAGCCTATGGTTGTAGATTAAATCGAAGATTCCCCATTGTGCTAATATCCAATCTAAACAGAAAACCTTATTCTGAAAAGCACCCAAATCTTATACTCATTTTTCTTATTGTTCTTCCAAAAATTTTTATCATCTTATTTTATATTCAAACCTCATTCTCATTCTTCTTAGAGTTTTAAGGAAGCTCTACTGAATTTAAATTAACACATCATCAATTTGAAAAACTTGCCAGTTCAAAGTCAAAACTCTAAGAAATAACAGGTACCCACTTCACAACTCTTGATTGACTCACCTGAGAGACATCATCGGCAATGTTGTGGCCTTCAATGTCAGTTTGGGGCTTCATAGACACAGCTTTGCAGACTATCGGAGAAGAGACCTTTAATGTTAGTTTGGGGCTTCACAGACATAATTAACTAATGAACATTAAAGAACAAAAAAATCTTCAGTAGAATTTGAAATCAACAAGAAGGAAAAAATTAAACCTAGATTTGAGATGAGAGATGTGTATATTGATCCAATCTTTTGGTTTTTGAAGGGAAAAAATGAAAAATATAAACAAAAAAAGAAATCTGAATCTTGAATTCATTGAAAGGAAAGTGAAGAAAAGAAAGAAAGGGAAAAACAAAGGTAGAGAATGAGAGGATAATGGGCTGTACCTCAAGGCTGAAACTAGAGCTGGACTGAATCAGCAAATCTGGTGCAGAGTGCAGAGTTTTGATCAGAGAAGATTGAGGGGTCGATTGAACAGAAATGGAGAGAAAAATTAGGGCAAAGATGAATTGTCCATATTCCGATTTCGTTTTCGATGCATTAATGTGCCTTGGCGCCTGATCTTTCTCATCGCAATCAGCCTGTTCGAGATCGCTGTTTTGACGATACTGGCGGTAATCCTTTGTAGACAAAGGTTCTGAAACAGTTGATGGGAATGTAGGGTCTAGATTCGAACATATGGCTTGTGGAGGGATTGGAGGAGATTGAAGGTAGGGTTAGGGTTTTGGAACTGACGACGAGAGTGGAGATGACGAAGTAGACGACCAGTGAAGATCGGTGAAGAGAATAGGAGAAGAGAGAGAGGGCGGTGAGGGAGAAGAAGGTGGTGGCGGTGGCGGTGGCGGTGGCAGTGGTGGTTGGCACCACTAGAGGCGACGACCTAGGAGGCGGAAGAGATAAAGAGAGAGAGGAGAGTGAGAGGGAGTGTTAGGTTAGGGTTTAGACTCTGTACAATATATATAAGGTTAGGGTGGTTAGGTTAGGGTTTAAACTATGTATAAATATATATAATCACACTTATTTAAATGTGTGATTAAAAAAAAATATTATCTCACTTATTAAATTAAGTGTGATTAAAAAATCATTTAAATTTTTTTAATCACACTTTTAATAAAAATGAGATATTTTTAATTCTTCTTATGTGATCTTTAATCACATGTTAATTAGAAGGTGTGATTAAAAAATATATATATAATCACACTTAATTGAAAAATGACATAAAAAATAAATACTATCATACTTAATCAAATCAAGTTTGATTAAAATATCAATCTAATTTTTTTTTATCACACTTCCAATAAAAGTGAGATATTTTCATTTGGCAAAGTGTGATCTTTAACTATTTTTGTAGTATTCTCATCTCTATTTTAGCGTTTTGAAAAGGCGCAGCCAAGGCGTGTATCTATTTTAGGGTTTGGGCACGGCCAAGGCGTGTGTCTATTTTAGGGTTTGAGCCAAGGCGTAGGGTATTTATAGAGCCAGGGTTAGAGCCAGAGCCAAAGCCAAGGCTTTTTTTTTTTTTTCAAATAAAATGATAAATTACACTGACACTCCATGAGGTTTGATCTAATTACATTCCACCCCTGATATTCCAAAAATTATATTCACATCTTTGTAGTTAATAGTCTCATTTCACAAACTCCCTTGCTTATATAAAAGGCAACAATTTTTAGTAGAAAAATAGAAAAAATTACATTGAAAAATAAATAAATAAAGCAAACGAAAAGGAAAAAAAGAAAAGAAAAGAGAAAGTAAAGCAAAGCAAGAAAACAGACAGTTTATGAGTTCAATATTTTCATTCCATCTAAATAATTACAATTTCAAGGGGATTAGTGTAATTTTTCAAATGTCATGGGGTGATATATATTAAACTCATACCTCAGGGGATGCAAGTGTAATTTATCCTTAATAAAAACCCACACACAAAAAAAATAAAATAAAAATAAAAACACATAAATTTTAAAAGAAATTGTCTTTTTAAAGCCATATTCCCAGGCTTATTATGATAAAGTTCCTCAGCAAAAATTATCAATTGCATCTTTACCATAACACGTCTCAAACAACATTACTTTTGCTTTACTCCCGAAATAAGGTTGGTTCAGGTCTTTCACCAAATAGGCACTTATATTCTTTGAAAATACCACAATTGTGATGCAGGAGAAAAATGCTCTCAACTCGAAGGAAACTTTACCTACAAAAAAAGATTAGAAACTAAACACAAATATACACAAATTTATTATTATTATTATTTTTATTTATTTTATTTTTCTCCTTTTTTTTCCTTCTTCTTTTCTTTTTCTTTTTTTTCTTTCTTGAGCTGAGTTGTGCTGAGCCTCAGTTTTTTTTTTCTTTTCTCTTTTTCTTCTTCTTCTCTTTTTCTTTACCGAGACATCAAACGCCATGTCTAAATCCACGAATTCAACGACTGCGACGCCGATACAGCTAGCCTCGATTTTCTCCCACTGATTATCTTACCCTTTCCATTTGTCTTCTTCTTTCTCTTCTTAAAGAAGACCTACAAGGGAAATAACAGAGTGAAAAGCTGCAATGATCAGTCCATTACAGCTCGAGTTTTTCTTTTCTGATATGACATCATCTCATGCTCTCACTCTTTTCCATGATCTCAATAAAACTCTCGAGGAGGTACATGAAACACTGATTCTTTAGATCCTCTTCGGAGTATCCAAGTCCTTGCTCTCAACCTAGTAGTGTCACTTGACCAACTACTAGCAGCCAAATTTGACATCAATGTTAATTCTCACACACTGAAAATGTGTAAAGGTCGCAACTGCAATGTCAAATTGGTCCCACTAATTACAGAGTAGAACAAACAAAGTGCAGCAACTGAGTTGTAACAATCTGTTATGGATGACAACTCGAGCAGTGAAGTGGTTGCTCGAGCGTAGAAATAAGGCTCTCAGTATTTTTATTGTAGGTCTGCAAAACTTTTGAGACTTCACGTTTACCAATTGAGTGGTGGATTGTTGGCTCGAGCAGTCTCTTTGATTTTGTGCACTGCGCTCGAGAGGTGGAGAGTTCGCTCGAGCGGTCTACTCGAGACAGCACATTTAAAAATCAATCTAAACACTTTTTCTCTCATTTTTTTCATACATTCTCTCTCTCTCTCTCTCTCTCTCTCTCTCTATCACCCATTTTTGAACCCAAAAACACCTGACTTCTCTTAGTTTTACCTAAGATTCACCTTAGATCTTCAAAGAGGGTTAAAAAACAAGCTAGATCATAAAGTTTTACCGACTGTTTCTCATTTTCTCGAAGTTTAGAGTTGGGTCTTCACCTTTTATCTTCAATCTTGAGGTATGAGTACTTTTAACTTGTTATTTGAGGCACATATGTGGTAGTTTCACTAGTTATTAAGATATATGAAGTATATTTGTGTTTATAAAATGGGTTTATTAAAAATGGGGTTTTCATCTAATGATTTTTGAAAGAGTTTATGTGCATTTTCTATGATTATTGTTGTTGATGATGGGAATTGACCTATAAATGATTTAAGAAAAAGCCACCATTTTCCTAAAACCCTAGCTTTCAAATTGAGTTGATAAAGGGGATTTTGTTGAATTGACTCTTGAATCTTGCAATTGGATATATTGAATTGACTTTGGTGTTAAGATATGAACTCTTGATACTTATTGAAACAAATATTTGAAATGATGAAGATGTTGAGTTGGAGAAATCTTTTTAATTATTGAAACCTTTATTATGGTTGTTGAGAATTGAAACCACTTTAGGGAAATTGAGAATTGGAAATTCAAGATGTTGTTTAATTTTGAAATTGTAAATAATATAGATAATATTTTATATTATTTAATACAAAATATTATCTATTTAAAATATATATTGTATGATACATTTGTTATAAATATTATTTAAATAAAAATATTTTGAAAATTATACTATTCATGTTTTGAATAATTTGGTTGATCACTATTCATCTTTTGACAAATTTGATGTGATTGTCTCTTTTGAATAAAATTGTATTATAACTTTTTGATACATATTGTACCGAATTCAAAATTAATTTTGCATTTTATAGTATGTAGGACACACCCATGTGTTGCAAATCATGAGCAACTATTTTATATCATTTGACTATATTATGTAATATAATATATTACTAGGTAGGCAGTGCATACTTTACACACACACACACACACATATATTATAATAAAAAAAGAAAAAGAAAAGAAAAGGATGGAGCAAATCATTTCATATCTTGCCTATTTGAATTCAAAGTTTTGAATATTATAATATATTATTTATAATGTTCAACTTGTCTACAAGAAAAAAAGATGGCTCCATGTTTGAAAAAGGAAAAAAGATGGTTTTACTTTTATCATCATTTCAATCATTATCTTTTGCTGTCTATTTGAAATAAAGGAGCATCAGGAGTATTTGTTCTGTCAAGAGGAGCGTCTCCTTTCCCAACGGATAGATTTTTGGGTATAAATAGAAGTGTTTTGTGTGAAGAAAAATTAAGAACTTGAAGAGAATAAATCTGTGTACTCCAAAATTCTGAGTGTATTTTGTACTTTGCTATTTCACTTTCAGATCTAAGTGCTGTCTTTTTTTCTTACACTTTCATATTTACTCTTTGTGAGAAAATTATTGTAAAAGAGGATTGAAGTACCTCTTATCTTTATTGATTATTTTGTGAGAAAAATTTTGTAAGGGTAAGACATTTATAGTTGAGTGATGCTCAATAGATAAAAGTAAGACCTGTGTAAAATCCACAAGCTTGGTGAAGCTTTGGTGCTATATTGATTTATTTTGATAGTGAAGAAATTCTCGAAGAGAATCCTTGAGGAGTGGACGTAGGTCCGGCGTGCCAAATCACTATAAATCTTTGTGTTTGATTTTCTCTCCATATCTCCTTTATTTTTATATTGGTTATTATTTCTTTGTTTTTATTTGTTAAAATTTAAATATTTAGATTAGTATATTTAACATTGTGAAATTATTTTTAATAACCCAATTCACCTCCCTATTAAGTTGCCTACCTGAGATAACACATGCATTGTATGCATTTATAATCTTACCTTGTGATTTTAAATTGTTAATGCTTGCAAAGTGTTGGAATGAGGTAAATAGCGTATGAGTTTGAGTTGTGAGTTGGATTTTGAAGTAGAGTTGTGTACTTGTGTATTAGTACCTGTGCGGGGAGTAAAGGTGCCTAATTGCCTTGTCTTGAGCATATCGTCGGACGAATGTGAGAAATGTTTTAAGGTGTCCATGAGTCTACCGTTTATAGAGTCGATGAATATGGAAAACATGATTTTGGGTGTCCACGAGCCTTCCATTTAAGGAGTTGGCAAATGCGAAAGGAAAATGTCTTGGGTGCCCACTGCCATGCCGTCAAAATGTGGAACTACTTTCTGTAATTACATATATATATGTTGGCTGTATAAATTGTATAAGCCAATCATGATTTAACACGTGGCATGAGAAGGGCAATTTGGGAAGGTAATATAAATCGCCATCCATAGTTAGACAAGTGTCAACCTATATTGGTAATAATGGGTTTGCGTAGTACTGTAATGGTCAAGGGATATAAGGTGATGTGGCCTAACGGTTACTCACAAGGTTCAAATTCAAAATCAGGAGGGAAGCCTAACTGCAAACATGATATAGTGAAATTACCTGTGAGAGAGCATGATCAACGATCATGGAGGGATGTTTCGACGGTTAGAACCCCATTTCGACGGTTATCATTGAGAAGTATAAATAGTAGAGGAGGCCCCAGAAAGAAGCCCCAGACTCAGATCCAGAAACTAGTTTTTATCTATTTTATTTTTCTTCTAGTTTTTACATTTCCTGTTCTTTACATTTCTGTATTTCAAATTCCTGTATTGCACTTTATTCATAGGAGTAGTTTAGAATAGCTTGTTGCTATAAACCTTTACGACGCTGGATCAGATCATTGTAAGTTTTTTATTTTTACTTAATGAAATGCTGCAATCGTTCTTTATTTAATTGTTGTTTACTAAATTCTCTTAAACAAGCCACTAGTAAAAGTCCTCTTCATTGAGGCTGAAAGAACTGAAACACAATCGTTTGATAATTGGTTGGCAATTAATCTTTTGTAAGGACTGATTGATCCTTGCTGGCACGCTTAAAATTACAATATTAACCTTCGAAAGCCAAAAAAACCAACATATATTTTTGGCACACCTAGTGGGACTAATTGAAATGGCTAGATGTAGGAGACAAGGAAAAAATGAACGCTTGGAAGAAGGTGTGAAAGGAGAGGTAGATGTACCTGATCTAGAGGATAATGTGATAACACATCTTATGGAAGCACCTATCTCATCCGAACCTATGGTCGAACAGACCAGTAATACAGAACATGCACCACATGTCCAGAATAGTGGACAAGACCATGGAATTGGACCATCCACTGTTCTATCTACTCAGCCAATGAATCTATAGGGAGGCCTAGTAGATGCCATAGGACAGCAGTTAATGAACACAACGGAAAGATGGGCAATATCCTTTATAGATTGGATGAATACCTATCCACCAACTAACATAAGGCATATAAAGAAGATTTCAAATGTTCCTCAGCAAAGATTGGCTAGAGACAAACAGCCTATGCAATACTAATGGTCAAACTAGTAATCAAAACTATGAAAGACCATTAGCTCAGTCTTGGTACGAGCCTCTTTCGAGGCATATGATAAATCAAAATGCCTCATTACTTAACAGTGAAGCCATGCAAATTGGTGGATCTGGGCCAACACAAGAAAATGGCATGAGAATGTTTCCAAATCCCATGTTCGAAGCCATACCTGGCACAAGGAGGTTCACTAATCCTTTGTTCGAATTTGTACTCGGGAGGTTGGAAGGGTTTCTTACGGTTGGAAGGGTTTCCTACGGCTGGAAGAGACACAACACCTGTCCCTCCTGTTACAACACCTTTCGCAGGATAGGCTTAGAGAGGTCAACCATACCCTCAACAGTAGTTAGCACCATAGGGACAGCCAGTCCCAAATTTACCTCCCTATGGGCCAAGAGGACCTCAGGCACAAGGTTTTCCACCGAATCCTGTGTTTGTTCCTCCAGTGGTGGTTCAACAAGCACAAAATATGGCTCCTAGGAACCAAATTACTGATATTGTTAGAGAAATGTGTGGACCTATGGCTCGGGGGGTTTAAACTCCTGTGTACAGAAAACCATATCCAGAATTGGTGGATAGGGTACATGAATACCTAAGAGGGTTTAGAATACCAGACTTTACTTTTTTTTATGAAAATGGAAACCAGTCAATAGTAGAACATATTGCTAGGTTCGCTGCCCAATGTGGTGAATTTACCAATAATGATTACATGAAGTTTAGACTTTTTCCAAATTCTTTAACTGGGGCAACTTTTGTATGGTATATTAACCTTACACCTGACTCTATCCAAACTTAGCAACAAATAGAGGAGGCATTTCATGCCCAATTCTTCCAAATGGAGCCAGAAGTTTCTATAGCAGATTTGGCAAGGTTGAGTCAAAGGCCTGATGAGAAGGTTGTTCAATTTATAGCCAGATTCAAAAGAGCACGAAACAAATGTAGGATCATCCTACTAGAGCCTGAATTTGTGAGATTGGCTTAAAATGGTTTAGAGTTTAGGCTTCGAAAGAAGTTTGACTCAACTGAGTTTCAAGACTTAGTGGAATTAACCTATAAGGTGTCTAGATATGAATCATTACTTGAGGAAGAACAAGACCGAAGTAATGCATCATACAAGACATATTATAGAGATCCTAATTATGAGATTAATGCAATAGAGATCGTAGGAAAAGAGCCTGTGATCTGTGAGGCGTTAATTTATAAAGACACTACAATAGATCAGCAGTTTAAAAAGAAAGACCTTCATAGGAAATATTCTTTCGATTTAACAAAGGTAGATGACATTTTTGATCATTTGCTTGCAGCAAATTTTCTAAAGTTACCAAAAGGAGTAAAAATTCCTTCTCCAGAAGAATTTAAAGGAAAAATGTATTGTAAATGGCATAATTCTTGGTCTCACTCAACTAAAAATTGTATTGTTTTTCGGGATAGGATCCAAGAACAGATTCAAAAGGGGAGTCTAAAATTCCCAGCTAAAGCAGAGAAAGTTATAGCGATTGACACTAATCCATTCCCAGAAATTGAAGAAGTTATAGCCAATGTTATTGTGCCAAACTTCCAAAACTTATCCTTGAAGGAATTAGAAGAGGTTAATGTGTAGATGCATGTTGCCAGTCATACTGCTGTCAAGAAAGATGCTAGAAGTTCACCAGCGAATGGGCAGAGCTTTGCAGACCAAAGGGAAGACTTTGATGAGGAGGCACTGGATGATGACTCTTTAGAGGCAGCTGTCATGCAAAGAATGTGTCCCAGATGCAGGTTAAGCTACAAATGGTTGAAAGGACTCTTGATTAATGGGAAGCAATATTACAAGGATGTACAGAGACGCCCTAAACCAACCAGTGCCTACAATAAAAGGCTGTACCCAACTGGTCCTAGACAGCAGCCATTCTTGGCTGGACCAACATCCACTAGAATGTATTCCAAGGGCAAGAGACCTCTACATGAGTTTAGACCACCCAACTATTATAGAATAGAGGGCAATCATTATGAGAGGAGACCTGAAGTGGGCTCAAGTTATGGGATCAGAGCCAGAGATTGGCCTCCTAGACTAGCCTCACACAAGATGAAAAGTAGCCACCCTCTTGGAAGGCCTAAATTAGGCCCAAGACAAGGGGGTAGAGCCAAACAGTGGTCTCCACAGGTAGCTTCGAAACTGGCTTTGAAGGTAAAAAGAGACAATTCAACAATTGAGCTAGTGGGTTCATGGGTACCTGGGGTTCTAGATTGGTTTGTCATGCAGAACAAGCCTAAAGAAATTCCTACCCAAAGAAGTGTTGTTAGAGACTAGGGTAGGATGATTAAACCTCCCTTGGTGACTCCAAATAACTGGGTGTTACTAAAACATCCAAAAACAAAGGAACCAAATATGGTTCTAGTAATTTCTAGGTCCCAAAGGAGGAAGATCCAGCGAAGGTACACTCAGTACCAAAAGGATCTGAAAGAAAGTGGGGAAAGTTCTTCATTGGCCCAGCTAAAAGGCCAGACAGAGAAAAGAAAAAGTCCAAAGTTGGATCATAGTCCAAAATCGACTCCTTGGAATAGAAGGAGTTTCAGCAAAGAGCAGTTGGCTAAAGTTCACTCTGAACTGAAAGCCAAAGAAAGATCCTGTTTAGTAGGTCTTGAAAAGGCTTTGATGGAAAGCGACAGTGAGACAAAGTGTAGACGTCCCCGAACGCATCTCGGGCGAGGGGAGTGCGAGTCCTCCCCCCCCCGTTCTGGTTCGATATTGGGTCACTACAGTTCAAGGACTCAAATGTCACGGTTCTTAATCTTGAACCAAAGAGTCCAAATTCGGCACATCGTTTTGAGAAAACTGATTTTTGAAAGAAGTGCCAAACATGGACTGCTTTGCCAGATACAGAGTCGCCACCTAAATATTTTTTAAAATGGAAAATTTAGGAAACCCTGACTCGGTGCCGAAGGCCACGTGTCCGTCATAACCAAAGTAGTCTTGGCTCGGGAGCTTGGGTACGATCGGGGAAGGTCAGCTATGAGCACCCCTTTTCGCCCGGTTCGAAGACGGGCCTCTACTAACCGTGATATCCAATTTTGAAAACGTTATGTGTCCTTATTTCGGTTATTAGCCTAGAATTACTATGTTATGCGCAAAGCAAACAAGTATAGACTAGATTGCCTAATTTGGAAATAAGCATTGCATATCCGTTGGTTTTGGAAATGCTTTGGAATTTACTACTCGCAAGTAGGCTAAAACACGGATTTCAATGAGTTTTCCAACTCAAGCAACCCAACCTCCACCCACAGGCATTCAGGCAGTTTATCTCATGTAAGCACTTAGCCGCATGGTAAGCATACTGTCATGTCAACATTCACACGCGTGCGAGATGCTAAAGCATAAATACTTACATCGTACTCCGTGCCAAAACAAGAAACTAGTTAGCAGACATGCATGTCCCTAGGTCGTGTTAAGTGGCTAATGCAACACAGGCAAGGATGCAATTTAGAGTAGGCTCGGCTAACCCTAAAATGGCACGTGAAATGCAATCATTTGATGCACGTATTCAAGTTGGAATTTAGAATACAATGCAGTTTGTATGATGTACCGAGCCCGGTGCATGTTTAGACAAATGCATGGATGCACGCATGCATTGCATAAGGTATGCTAAAATAGACGTGCCCTAATCTACCATCATAAGTAGGTAAATAAAAGGGAAGAAAGAAATGGGGGTTGGAAGACATACACACACTCACCCACACTTATTACAATTTTGCCCCCGCTCGGAGGGACCAAAATAATAATATAGATTAATTAACTACGCAAACCAATTAAAATATTACAGTCCAACTAAATTAATCAAATAAATTAATTAATCTAATTAAAGCAGTAAACCGCCTCGAGATGAGGGCCGGATGCAACGCGTGCTCGGGACTTGCTCGGAATTGCGCTGCCATGCTTAGATTGCCTCTGTTTTCCCTGCTTTACATCTCAGAAGACTGCCAAAGTCTCAGGAGTGCCTCCCAGGACACTGAGGGACATCATCGGCTAAGTAGGACTTCCACCGGCATCAGCGTGAGGTCACCGGCACAAAATTCATCCATTGGCCATCAATAGACTGCCGGTCGGCACTAAATACTGCCGGCCGGCACTTAATGTCTGCAGAACCTGCAACTCACAGCAGCAGAGGGCAAAAACTTGCATGGCAATGTAATTCCAACAATGTGTGCACCAATCATGCCCCTTATCATATTTGTGACTCAAAGGGGCATGTGCCTTGATTCTCGGGCCACCAATCACGCATTTCCATGCACGATGGCCCAAAGAACCAAATGTGCAACTTCTATTTCAAATGCATGCAAACCAAACAAACACGCAAGGGAGCTAAGCCTCTATCATGACTTGGTCAAGAGGTAGAGCATGCATGTTTATGTAATGCAATCCTAGACATGTCAACTAGCATGCAATCATGTCAATACAAAGGAGCATACAAGCTAACAAACATACAAGTCATGAAACACCAATGTCAACCATCAAGTATGCAAGGTGTAATGTGGGTGTCCAAGCATGCAAACAAGCATGTGACTTCATTCAATCATGTTAGTCCTAACATGCATTTACTTGCCAATACATTACAACACTCAAGGAGCATATGCAAGTAACAAGAGAATGAACTTACACATAGGTTAAGCAGCTCTAAATAAGCCTAAAATCAATGGTCAATTGCCATAGAAGTGTAGGCTAAGATATATGCAACACATGCACACATGCAAGCATACATAATCCAACACTTAGGCATAAACAAGCAACTCTTAAGAACACTTAAAAGAGGCTAACATGGACATATTAACATGCATATATAAGCTTTAAAATCATGTTGGACATGGTGCCAAACCAAGCAACAAAATAGACTAAGCATGCAACAAATGATCCAAGCATCCAAGGCAAGCCAAAGGAGGCCTAAACCATGGCTAAGCCAACCAAGCCTCACAAGGCCAAGAAGGCTTAAAACAGGTCTAAGGCAGCCCTAGACCATATAAAAGGGACCTCCTAGATGGCATCTAAGTGGCTCTAGAGCAAGGCACACACAATGACCAAATCATTAGGCATACAACATATGCTTTCAAAACTTCAAAGAGGCATGCAAGGCAATCATTCAAGCATGTCTAAGGGACTGAAATAGCATGCTAAATGGTTCCAAACCATTGAAAATAATGCAAGCAAGGCATGCTATGCTTTCATGCTCTTAGGGCCAACAAGCCAAATGCAAAGAGGCTATGTGATGCAAGCTAAGATCGACCAAAGTAACCATGGACAGACCTTATTCATGGAAAAATAAGCATACAAGCTTCATGAATCTAAGCCTAAAACATGTTAGAATAGAGGCACACAACCTAATGCATGTTAAAGGACTAAAGAGGCATTACAAAGCATCTATGCAAAACATGCAAGGAGTACTAAAACCAACATGATACAAAGTCATAATATGGCAATATGAGCACAAAATATAGCCATGGCATAACCAACAAACAACCAAACATGGGGCTCCCTCAAGAGGCAAAATAGGTCCTTTTCAAGGACAACAAGGAGAGGGGGGGACCCTCTCCTTCTTGGGACTTCAAGGCATCATCTTCACCACTGAAATCCCTTAAGATTTCAGTGGTGAAGAGACCCCAACACCAAAATCCCGGAGCTCTCACAAAATAGCACAAAATGAGCCCTTTTCAAGGCCTAAGGGTGGTCAAACCCCCCCAAAGCACAAAACACTCTTAACCAACAATAAAGAGGACTAAAAAACAGAACTTTTTTGTATTAAGTGCTAAGCACAAAAATAGTTCTAAACTATGCAAAAATAGAGTGCAAAAATGGGGTAAAAAGGGGTAGTTTCTCACCCTTGAAGAGCACCTTCACAAAGGTTGATGTTGTTGCTTCCTTAAGCTCAAATCCAACCAAAAACTTCAAGAACCAGCCCTTAGAACCTCAGTAACCAAAGGAAGGTGAAACACTAGGTGCTTGTGTGCAATAATATGGATTAAAGCACCTAGTGTAGAAACAAGAGAGGAAAAGAGAGATAGGATAGATACACAAGTTCTAACCTAGAACCAGAGCTTCTTCTCTGTCTTTTCTCTCTAAAAATGTCTAATTTTTCTAACCCTTGAGCCAAGAGAAGAGAGCCTTCTCTTGTAGGCAACAAAGCTTACAAGCTAAGCAAACCAAAGGTTCATCCCTCCATACACGTGTATGGAGGGGAAACAAATGCTATACAGTTGCTTCAAAATATCTCAAAAAGCAACTGAACAGTAGTCGGCAGGGCAAAAGTGTTATTTTGCCAAAATTGACTGCCGACTGGCACAAAAGAGTGCCGACCGGCACAATATAGTGCCGATGGCAACACCAACCAGCCGGTGGCCTCTAACCACTACCGGTGGTATGTGGGAATGCCTTACAAGGCATTCCCTGCCCCTCCAAGGCAAAACACAAGTGTTTGGTGCAAAACCAGACACAAAACGGTCAAGTTCGGAGGTCCTGAGGCAAGGCACGTAACCGAGAACTCCGGGAACTCCAAACGAACACGAACATGGATAATCACCGAGTGTTCAAGTGGTGACGTCCAGGTCTTGAGGACGGTCAAAAATGGGGTGTCTACACAAAGGGGGAAGTTGACCTAGGTCAAAGGAAAGAGATGGTTGAGGAAGAAATGTTTGAAGCCTTCATGGCTAAACAGACATTTTTGGTCGAAAAATCAGCAGGAATAGACCATTCGAAGGAAGTCAGTAGTACTGAAGTGCCAGAATGCATCATGGAAGATGTTTTTGAAGTAATTGAACAAGTTGGCTTGGAAAAGAAGCAAGTATAGCCAGTGGTTCAATTTGGCTCATTTTCTCCAGTGTCCGTGAATATGTTGCATATACTACCACAAGAGTTCTAGGCTTAAGATGAAAACCAAGAAGGTCAGGAGATTGACCCTATTCCAATTTCTAGTGAAGATTCACAGGTTAGTATGGTTCAAGATGAATCCGAAGTGGCCACACCAATGGAAACTGGGGACGAGAGTGAGGAAGAGGTGAGTATTAATCTCTCATAACCTTTTGAGTATCCTACAACATCCATGACACAGCATGTCAAACCCTTGTATATCAAGGCCTTTTTCGATGGAATACAGGTGAATAGGGTATTGGTGGATAACAGCGTAGCGGTGAACTTGCTTCTGAAATTTTCTTTGAAGAAACTAGAGAAAAGGAACCCCAGATTAATCCCAACTAGCACGACCATTGCTGGTTTTGCTGGAGATAAACAGATGGCTTAGGGTATTTTGCTCATCAACTTGAGTGTAGGAACCAGAGATTGCATGACGACATTCTTTGTTATTGACAACAATGCTAAGTATAATGCTCTACTTGGTAGGGACTGGATTTACACTAATAAATGTGTGCCTTTCTCTCTACATCAGAAAATAATGATGGCCTTGTGAAATGGAGAGACAGAGGAGATCAATGCAGACCCTCAACCCTTTGTTGCTTGTGCTGATTTTGCAAAGGCCAAGTTGTATACTAAAGGAGTAACACCACTCAGTATATTGAGAAAACCTGATGGTTTAGCCGAAGTGACGGCTGATGAGGAAGTAGCACACCTGAAGCACTTGGTACAGGAGAGTGCTGATGAAGAATTCATCGTCAAAGATGATAATGATGCCTAGTTGTAGGCAAGAAGGTGAAACCCAAGAAGCTAGACCTTTGGTTTTAGTTAAGTTCACAGCATTGGACTTAAAAGCAATAGTTCAAAAGGTTCAGGAACAAGAGAAGGAAGCCGTGATAGTTGGCTGTAAGCATAAACAACAACAGGTCAGACCTTTAACCTTTGATAAATACTGTGCATTGGACATCGAAACAAAAGTCTGGAAAGTATAGGAGAAAGAAGCTTTATGGACAGACTTTGTCTATGAGGAGGAGGGTAAAGATGTTGAATCAAAGAAACTGGGAGCAGAACAAAGCCAAAAAATTGCTTCGAAGACAGAAGAAATCAAAAAAGAAGCATTAGTGAGTTCTCAGTTGCAAGACCCCTTGGAAGAGGTTAATTTAGGGAAAGGTTCTACACAGCAACCCACCTACATTAGTCCTTGGTTAAGTGCTCTTGATAGGAACTAGTTGTTGGTGGTCTTAAAGAGATATAAAGATTATTTTGTATGGTCTTATAATGAACTGCCAGGATTGGATAGGTCATTAGTAAAACATAGGCTCCCTATGAAGCCTAATTTCAAGCCATACAAGCAAAAACCAAGAAGGATGAGTCTTGAAGTGATTCAGAAGGTCAAAGAGGAAATTCTTAGGCTCCTTAAGGCAGGCTTTATTAGGACTACCAGGTATGTTTAATGGCTATCCAATATTGTGCCTGTAGTTAAGAAGAATGGTAAAATGAGGTTATGCAGCGATTTTAGAAACCTAAATTTAGTAACTCCAAAAGATGAGTACCCCATGCCCATAGTAGATTTATTGGTGGATAGTTTAGCAGGGCACAAGATTTTATCAAGAATGGATAGGCACTCTGGTTATAACCAAATCTGCATTGCAGAAGAGGATATCCATAAGACATCATTCAGATGTCCTGGGAATATTGGCACCTTTGAATGGGTTAAAATGCCATTTGGCCTGAAGATTGCTGGGGCTACATATCAAAGGGCTATGAACACTATCTTTCATGATCTTATTGGAGGATATTTAGAGTGTTACATTGATAACATTGTAGTGAAGTCCTAATCCATGGAGGAACATTTGTTTCACTTGGAAGCAGCTTTCGAAAGAATGAGAAAGTTCAAGTTGAAGCTTAATACTCTAAAATGTGCTTTTGGCGTATCAGTTGGAAACTTCTTGGGCTATGTAGTACATAAGAAGGGAATACAGATTGATCAAAACAAAGCCAAAGCTATCATTGAAGCCAGGCCTCCATCAAGTAAGAAAGAAGTACAAAAATTCATTGGATAGGTTAATTTTCTTCGAAGATTTATTTCTAATACTGCAGGGAAAACTAAAGTGTTTTCTTCCTTATTAAAGTTGAAAGATGAAGACGAGTTTGTGTGGACAGCAGAGCATCAAACTGCTTTCGAAGGAATTAAAGCTTACTTGGCCAAGCCTCCAATGCTGATGCCACCGAAGGGTGATAAGCCCTTGAAGTTGTATATTACTGCAGCAGAAGATTCACTGAGAGTTTTCTTAGCCCAGGACAATAAAGAAGGCAAATAGCAAGCAGTTTATTACCTTAGTAGGTTCTTAAATTCTTGTGAATATAAATATTCAACTGTAGAAAAGCTGTGCCTTACATTGTATTTTGCTGCAATGAAACTAAGATACTATCTTTTGCCTACAACTGTCTTGGTAATTGCAACCACAGATTTGGTTAAATATATGTTGTCTAGACCTATGTTGAGAGGAAGAATTGGCAAATGGATACTAGCTTTATTAGAATTTCATCTAGAATATATCCCCCAAAAAGCAATAAAAGGACAAGTTTTAGCTAATTTCTTGGCAGATCATCAATGTCAGATAGAAAGCCAAGAGTTAATGGATCTTAGTATGGTCAGTATTGAACTATGGCAAATGTGGTTTGATGGATCAAAAGCCAACGGTCTAATTGGAATTGGTGTGGTGATTAAGTCACCACAGGGGGTAAAAACCAAACATGGTTTCAGAGTGGATGAAGTTACTTGTTCTAATAATCAAGCTGAATATGAAGCTTTAATAGTGGGACTAGAAATACTTATTGGATTGCAAGCTCATGCAGTTGATATATTTGGGAATTCTCAATTGGTGGTTAACCAAGTGAAAGGAATTTTTAAATGTCAAAGTGCAAGCATGTTGCCTTACTATGTTGTTGCATTACATTTGCTTTCTCAATTCCAGATAGCAAATGTGACTTATGTCCCAAGATTCATGAATAACAAAGCTAATGATGTAGCTCAGAAAGCTTCGAATTTCAGGAGAAGAGATAACACTTAAATGAACATAAGCCAAACAACATATCAAAAAGTAATCCCACCCTTAACTAAAAGGAATATGGTGTTAAAATTCAATTATAATGACTTACAAGAACAAGATTGGAGGCATTCAACAATGCGGTATCTAGCTGGCCCATTTTCGAAAGCTAGCAGAAAAATCAAATTGCAATCTATGCAATACATAATGTATAGTAATACTCTTTACAAAAAGGGGGCAGACGAGTTATTATTGGAATGTTTAGGGCCAAAAGAGGTATTGACAGCCATGGCTGAGGTTCATAGAGGCATCTGTGGTGCTCATCAGCCTAGTGTGAAGATGAGATGGCTTCTTCGAAGACATTCTTATTATTGGCCAACCATCCTTAAAGATTGTATAGAATATGCTAGAGGTTGCCAGGCATGCCAAAAGCATGGCACAATAAGACATGTACTCATAACTGATCTACATGCAGTTGTGAAGTCTTAGCTATTTAGAGGATGGGCTATGGATATGATAGGAAAAATACATCCAGCCTCTTCGAAGCATCATTGTTTCATCTTAGTAGCCACAGATTACTTCGTGAAGTGGGTCGAAGCTAAACCATATAAGGTTGTAGACCAGACCGAAGTTATTGGATTCATTAAAGATCTGATCGACAAATTTGGCATCCCACAGCCATAGATTGCCCCAAAAGTCAGTACAATTGACTCTCTCCTCTTAAGAGATGGGAATAACTGAATGGCTGTAGTCATCTTCTGCTTTCGATCGGCCAATCCTTGGTTGGTAATTTGCAGCTTGGTGGCAGTTCGATCCAAAGCCAGGTTAACTGCTGATAATTCTTCTTCTAGCTGAGCTTTCTTGTCCAACAGTTGGGCTCGAAATTGGGAGACAGAGGAATGTTATTCTTTCAATTCAAACACTTCAACATGTATCTAAGAAACAAATTTCTGGTCTCTCAACAATTTCTCCTCTGCAGTTTGGCAACATGGCAGATGTTGATATAAAAGTCAATGGTAGTTGCTACCTGAAATAAATGACTTGAAATAGTTATGCTGGATTGCTCAACAACCTTGTAGCACTGGACGAAACCGTTCTTGATAATAGGCATTTGCAAGGCTTCGAATGGGATCCTTGAGAAGAATGTCAGCAACTCCAAACAGCTGTCTAAATCTAATGAAGGCAAGGAAGTCCTACTGGTGGAGGAAGAGCTCTCAAAAATTTCTAAGCAAGAATCAGCCAGAACTAATGGCTCAGTTTCATTGCTAGCTGTTGGAATGGTAGAAGGCATGTCAAAAAGGCTAGCTAGTTTTGCTTCGAAAATGTCCACCTCTTCTGTTGACATGGTTGGTGCAGAAAGGGCTTTGGTAGAAGGAAGAGATGGCTGCATAGGGATAGGAGAGGAAGATGAAGTATTCCTAGTAGTTTCCATAGTCTTGGCTACCAGTAAGTTAAGAGAAGAGGTACTGGAGCTAGATAGGGATAGTGGACAAGGAACTGGTGAGCTACCAGTGTCTTCTCTAAGGGAATCAACTATCATTGGAGATGAAGTAATAACTGGAATTTCCTCAGGAGGGGAAGGAGCAGCAAGGCTTGAAGGGAGAATAAATTGGGCAGAATTAAAGGATAGAAGATGAAGGTATGGAGTTAAGCCAAAGGATAGGGATGCAGGAATGGTTTGTCTCAAGAAAGGTATGAAAACTGTAGAACCAGAGAGTGGGAGTATTGCTTGAATAGGCTCCACATTTCGAGGTCTTTCAACTTCAGATGAAACTGAAGAAGTCCTTATTGAAGGAGAAGGTAGAGTAGTTGTTGCTGCAAAAGAAGAAATACAAAGCCATGTTAAGTTTCAGTATCAAGAACTTGAGAAAGGAAATTTGAGACACGAAAAGAAATTACTAGTTTCAAAAGTGGTAACAATGGTTGGAGAGCTGCGAAGGCTATAATGTTCAGCAGTTTGTTGTTTCCTTGTAGTTTCTCTTTGGAGTTCATTAGTAGCAGCTGCTTCATCCCTAAGCATTTGCTGTTGTCTCCTCTTCTTAGCCCTCTGGAACACAATGATTTCTTTAGAATGTTCCGCTTCCACTGCTTTAACAGATGTTTCGTGAATGGGGTCCCCAGTGAAATCAGAGAGAGAGATGGTCATTTTCTTCTTCCTTTTTAATGGTGCCTCTTGCTCTTTTTTTGCTTCCTCTTCCTCCACGTGAGCCTCAGGTACATTTTTTTCAGGATCAAGCAAAAGTTTCCTTTTCCTTTGTTGCTTCTGCTGGCTCTTAAGGAGATTTAAAGCTTGAGCTCTTTGAGGAGAGTCTCCATGTGAGTTGCCTACGCCACCTACACCAAAGAAGGAACTATAAGTAAAATGCAAAAGTGTCATAAAAGGAGAAAAGAAAAGAAGCAGCATTGCATACTTTTCTTCGAAGTAGCTCGAGTAACTTTAGGAGGAGTTGAGGCAGCAGAAACAGACTTTGTAGTAGCCAGGGTAGGAATTGGGACGGCATGAGCAGTGAAGGAAGTAACCACTCCAGTCCCTTTAGACTTGGCTTGAGGCACGTCTAGTACCATTAATAGATCTTGAGAAGGAATGGCCAAGTGCACCTCCATATTGGCCATCCACTAGTTCTGGTAACTTTTCAGTAGATTGCTTTGAGGTATGAAGGGTAGGTACTCAAAGTCAAATAGATCTTGGATAAATTTGGAAGTTGCTTTTTCTAATCTGGATCTTCGAACCTTCAAATCTCTGCTAGCAAGGCTTAAATTGAACTGACTGAAGAGAGGGATAGGGACCCCTTGTGAGAGTCCAAATTGCCTAGCAAATTGGGCAGGACAATAGGGCTCAGAGATGCACTTATAAGCTCTGGGGTTCATAGTACCAATGAATAGTTCCTTGGGGATCAGAATAAAACCCACATGTTTTTGTGCTGAGGCGTAGAATAGGACCTATCACTTAAGAAGGTCCTCAGCCAGGCTGGGCCAATATTGGTAGCTTCGAAAGGGTGGAAGGTGTGAGAAGAAGAGGAAGTTGGGAGTTGGTGAAAAAAACAAAAGTAGAAAGGGAAATTGAAAGGATAAAGTGAAACATTGGTTAACTTCATACCATGGGTGGTAGGGTTTGGCTCCAAAAACTTTAAACATTTAGACTGCAAATTAGTGAAGTATGCAAAAAGCCAAAGTTGGAGTATCCAAAATGGGCCTCCTTGATTGGCATCCATGGGGTTTTCACAAAAAAGAAAACAAGCTCTATAAACATGACCCAAAATGTATAGAGCTAAGACCATCTTTCTTTGTAAAACAAGGGCTTTGGCAAGAGGGGGCAAACTCAGGCATGATCCTCTGAGAAGAAGTACAGAAGAGGAATTTGCAAAGCCAATACAATAAAAAAGAGAAAAATTCCTTATCAGTCATGGGGCCTTCTCTTTTGTTCTCAACCTTGACAAAGTCACTATAGGATGAGCTCAGAGGAAGGAGAGAAAAAGAGGTTTTGAGGTCAGGATAGTCTGGACCAATGGGGTACCAATAGGGGATAATCCTAATAGATGACAGATGTCAAGGACAGTAGGAGCCATCATCCCACATCTAAATTGGAAGAAATTGAAAGTAGAATTCCAAAAACAAAGAGCAGCAGGTATTAATAATGGGTCCTCTAAAATGGTGAACCTGGACAATTGAAGGGCATCGAAGAGGCAAAGCTCCTGAAGATCTAGTGTCCTAGCAGGGACGATCTGATCATACCATTATTCCCACTCTGGTCTTACTGTGGGCCAACAGCGATGGGGTCGGTTCATCCTCCAGCTTCCCTAATCAAGGCCGCCTTCATAAAGGAGGCAATGATCTTCTAGACGCGGATACAAAACTGGAAGTTGAGTAGGAATCTCCTTAAAAATGGACCCAAGCACGTATTCTTGTTGTTCATGGCGACGGGGAATGGAGATGCGCTCGTCGATAGCACTTTTCTCACCAACCTTGTATTTCTCACACTCTTTATCAATGATCCTTTTTAAGGCTACGGACGGACTCATATGTTTCACAACTGGTATTTTCAAGGAGGAAAAAGCCACTGACAAGAGTTTTTTCAGAAGACGAAGTTAAGAAAGAGGGTAAAAGAAAGGAGAAGTCAATAAAGATGAAGGGTTTGTGTGTTAGGTGAACAAGTGAATTGGAAGCACGAAATAAAATGGTTTTTAAACCTTTCTGTTTGAAAAATACCCAATCGTTTTAAGTGGGTAGAATTCATAAAGAAGTACTAAAGGTACGGATGTGAAAAGTTTCTCTCAATGTTGATAATTTGGGAGGGAAACATATCTTAAATACTAATATTGGCTTCGAAATCAAATGTTTGGCTTTGAAGCCAAGCTTTAGTGCCAAAATCAGGTGACAAACATTCAGCTAGAGCTTCGAAAGTAGGAAGTTGACCTCGAAGCACATTTCACACCTAAGAGTACAAGAGTACCTAGGTATTTGTTTATTTCAAGAGGATTAAAGACTTGTTTTTAGGTTTCTTATTGAAAGTAAAATCCTTCGAAGCAAAGTTTGAAATACTCTGCGGTTAGAATTTGTTTGTTCTAGGCTTCGAAGTGACTTAAAACCAATATTTGGTTAAGTAGTATACAAAGAGAATCACTCTTTTAGAATAAAATAGTGCAATCCATAAAGGAAGTTTCCATACTTCAGAAAATATAGGTTGTTTGTCCGAAACAAAAATAGTTGATTCGAAACTGTTGATTGTGTTAACCATATGATTGGGAAAAGAAGACCTATGGCAGAGGTTGTCAATTACACTCCATATGTTGGTGAAGTTCAAATTAGGTCTCCAGTATTCCATTGGATATGTTTAAATTAGGTTTCAAAGGACAAAATTGGTGAATTCGAAGCTCTGATTTTCTTTATTTTGGATAAATAGAATGAAATTAAACTATGCCGAATAAAGAAAGGAAAGCCTAGCTTTATTAAGGTAAAAGTGATTACATCAGAAAGCCTTTTTGGTTACATATTCAATTTCAAAAAAATAAGGAATACAGAAAATGACAAGGTCATAGAACTTGTTCCAACAGTGGTCAATGAATTTCTGTTCTTTTTTTATTCTGTCTTCCATCGTCTCCAATTTAGGTTGCTGAAGCTGATATGCTCTTATTTGATGAAAAAGTTGTTCGGCTTTTATTTCAAACTCTGTTTCCTTCAATCCTTGTTCTATCTCATTCATATCCAAGTCATCCCAGTATGCAGAGTCTTTATTCTTGAAGTCATTATATTCATCAATAAGGTTCTCTGCTTCATACTGGGTGTGAATTCGACGGGCTGAGATGTTGTCCAAAGATTGAGTGGTGGTCGCAGAAGTTTGGTGCCAATGAAAAAGCAGTGGGAGTTGATCCAAAAACATCTGAAGCTCTACTTGGGCAATAGGATTGAGGACATGACTTCGAGTTATAACGCCACAAGTGGGGGAAGTTGGAGGTTCATAGGAAGGAAGAAACTGATTCTCAAAGAGAGCAAGTCTCAATTCTTCCACCCAATGAGGGTTTTGCGGAAGAGGGTGTGCAAGAGGATCCATCTCAAAAGAAAGAGGGAATTGGGGGTTGTTTATGTATTCAAGCTAGTCAGAAGAGCAAAATTTTGCCCTCTAGGCTAAGAATGACGGGCTGTACCCTTGTGCTTCCTCTGGACGATAAGTGGTTTGCATAATCTTTGTAGGCATGGAGGATGTGTACCATGCTATGAGTAAGTTGTCTTCCAAACTACGTCGGTGATCGATGGATACATATGGGTAAACCACCGACCTCCGAGCAAAATGAGGGAAAGATGGAAGATCAACAAATTCGATGAAGTGATGATTAATGCGCTCTCTCAGCTTGGATTCCTCAGGTTCTAGCTAGCCTCCCCAGCCAGAAGTCTTAGAAGAAGAAAAAGAAGCTACAGCCTCATCCCAAGCAGAAGGTTTTTGGTTAGAAGAAGAGCTTTCAATATCCATGTTTGCAAAGTTTTGGGCTAAAGAATTATGAACAATAGGTTCGTAATCCAAAGGTCGATAGTTTGCAAAAGCTTCCATGACTTAAATATAGAGAGATGGATAGGTGTGGCTAATAAATGCATGAAAATTCTTTTGAGGGCGAACATCATTATCTAACAACTCCTCGTATGCTCGATCTATGTCAAAGAAAGTTTGTTTGGCCATGCGAGCTGTATCAGTCCTTTCAAATGCTCAGATAGTGGGAAACGTTTGAGGTATAGAAAAGAATTTAATGTAGTCAGTTGTAGTTCTAAGAAGATGTGAAACCCATGCACGTCCTAGGACGTAGGTGAAGTGTTTTGATCCACAAATATCACCAAGTATTGGATATATTAGTGCAGGGGGTAATGTTGTCTATAAATTATATAAGCCAATCACGATTCAACACGTGGCATGAGAAGGGTAATTTGGGAAGGTAATATAAATTGCCAACCATAGTTAGACACGTGTCAACCCATACTAGTAATAATGGGTCTGCGTAGTACTGGAATGGTCAAGGGATATAAGGTGATGTGGCCTAACGGTTACTTACAAGGTTCAAATTCAAAATTAGGAGAGAAGCCTAACTGCAAACATGGCGTAGTGAAGCTAACTGTGAGAGAGCATGATCAGCGATCATGGAGGGATGTTTCGACGGTTAGAAACCCATTTTGACGGTTATCATTGAGAAGTATAAATAGTAGAGGAGGCCCCAGAAAGAAGCCTCAGACTCAGATCCAGAAACCAGTTTTTATCTATTTTATTTTTCTTCCAGTTTTTACATTTCCTGGTCTTTACATTTCGGTATTTCAAATTCCTGTATTGCACTTTATTCATAGGAGTAGTTTCGAATAGCTTGTTGCTATAAACCTCTATGAGGCTGGATTAGATCATTGTAAGTTTTTCATTTTTACTTAATGAAATCCTGTAATCGTTCTTTATTTAATTGTTGTTTACTAAATTCTCCTAAACAAGCTACCAGTAAAAGTCCTCTTCATTGAGGCTAAAAGAATTGAAACACAATCATCTGATAATTGGTTGGCAATTAATCTTTTGTAAGGACTGATTGATCCTTGCCAGCACGCTTAAAATTACAATATTAACCTTTGAAAGCCAAAAAAGCTAATAATATATATGTATGTGTGGAGTTGAGGATCTTATTTGTGATGTCATAGCTTATGTACACCCCAAGATTGGATTGAGATTTATTGTTGGCATTTCAAAATTTGTATCATGGTTTTACAAAGGAAAAGACTTGGATATTCTCATCTCTTGCATGGCATGATCATTTGCATCTCAAGTAATTATATAACTTGTTAAAGATATTTCTAACTTGGCACTAGCTCACACAAAAACTAACCACATTTCAGGAAATGATGTTGATGTGCCACCAAAGTGAATTGGCTTGGGAATGATTTTTGAATGTGAGCATGGAGGCTCATTTCTTTTAATCTGAAGTGTGTGATAGTGCATATAAGCATGCATTTATTTATGAGTAATGATTCTCTATTCCAAAATTCTTAGTGGTAGAATACTTGTGGCCCTGACCAATTGTGAGGAAAGCACAATAAATAATAGAACAATAATTTATTTAATATTTTTTATAGAAAAATTCAGAAAAAAAAGGATTTGACTTTTGTAACAAAATAAATCTTAAATTTTTAATTTTATCAATTTAAATCTTAAAATTTTGATTTTTTTTAATCTAAATTATTTATCTATTTTTCTTAAATAAAATAGACCAAAAAAAAAAAAAGAGAGGATATTTTGTGAACAATAATATCAGATGCCTTTGCAAGGTTAAATAAAAAATATGTAGTTGAAATAGATGGAAATTGCAAAGTTTTAACATTTTTAGTATATTTTCCAAAATATAAACATTGTTATTTTTAATTTGATGATGCAAGTTTGATGATGAAAAAGTAAAAGAGAGGGAGTCTATTTATACAGGAGTTCATGGTTATTGTAAACGGTTTATTGTTTGTGTTTAAATCAAAACCTTTTAAATTATGGTGGACTATTAGGGAGGGTATTTACAGGATACATAAAAACTAAAAAACACCTAAGCTTCTTCAGACTTTTAAAATAGTAGTGGATTAAAAAAAAAATGCAATACTTCTTACTAAATTAAAAAAAAAAAGTGCTTCATAAATAATTTTAAATTTAAATGTGGAAAACATTTTATTTTTACCCCTATACTTTGCCTTGATGATCAATTATACCCCCAGACCTTGAATAATATTAATTTTACCCCCCAAGTTTTTGAAATTGTGACAATTTACTTGCTACCATCACATTTAAACAGAAAAAGTTAAAAAAAAAAAAATACATTTTGACCCCAAATTTCGAAACAAAAATGCAAACTCACACTCCTACCCAACCTCACCCTCTTCCTTCACCCTTTCCACTTCTTTCTCCAACAACCCTCATTCCCCACCTGTTTCCCATTCCAGCCACCCCCTGCATTACCTAAATCCCCTCCGCCACCCTCATTCTCTCTAATTCACTGTCATCTTCCACAAACTTCTCTATAACTTCTTTTTTGCCCTCTCTCTTCCTCTTTTGTTTTTAAGCCCTAAACCATTGATTGAGTCCACCACTAGATAAACAAAACTAGGTGACCATGTAATCCCCATAAAACACAAAAATGTAAAATTACCAATATAAAACTTTGTCCCATAATCATCCAATTAGCCAAAAGCTTCAAACTTTCAATTCATTTCCTGCGATTCCTCAACAACTATCCACAATTCATATCACAAATACATAATATATTTATAAATTTGAGGTTTTTGGATTACCTGGACAAGTTTTTTCCTTCATGAGCTTGTAAATAAGGACACAGATTCCCATTGAGTGAACAGCTTCGATAACGAAGAAGAGCTTGTCGTGATTAGGTACGATGACTCGCAGCAAGACCAAAGCAGCTATATTGATGGCAATGGCGAGAAAAGCCTCCACGTTCAGTGGTTATCTTCGAACCTATAACAAGACAGCTTCTTGGTGGTCTCATGGTGGTCTGTGGTTTGGGGATTTGGAGATGCGGGTGTTTGATTTGAGAATTTGGATAGGTGGGTCTATGATCTGCGACAGTTAGAAAGTGAGAGAAAAAAGAGAATATTTATTTTGTATAGAAGAGGAAACAGTTGAGAGTTGAGAAAGCAGAGAACAAACAAAGAATCCAAAGACGATGAGAATTTGTGATTGGAATCGAAGGGGAAGGAATTGGATTGAGAGGAGTTGCGAAGAGCAGAGAGGATGAGACTGAATCGGCTAGGGTTTCTGTAAAGAGAGATTTAGAGAGAGAAATGGAAGGCTCTAGAGTGAGAAGAAACATAGGAGAAGAGAGAGAGGGGGAAATAGAGGAGTTATAGAGAAGTTTGTAGAACATGACAGCGAAGGAGAGGGAGGGTGGCAGAGGGATTTAAGTAATTCAGAGAATGATGAGAGAGAGTCAAAGAGAGTGAGTTTGCATCTTTGTTTTGAAATTTAGGATCAAAATGTAATTTTTTTAAAAAAAAAATTCCATTTAAATATGATAGTAGGGAGCAAATTAATATGATTTAAAATTATCCAAAATCTGAGGGTATAATTAATCATCGAGGCCAAATATAGGGGTAAAAATAAAATTTTCTCTTTAAATGTGACTTAAGAATAAGAGACATGTTTTACAAGTATTTCCTAAAGGAAGAGATTATTTCTATCAACTCCATTTTGTAGCTCGAAAGACCGTGGGTCGAATGGCTCAAATTTAGACATTTTTTTGTACACCCACCCCCATTCTTTGTACACAACATCCCTTACAAAACTCAGACATTTCATTTACAAAAAAAAAAAAAGAAAAGAAGAAAAGAAAAACAAGAACAGAGTAGAGAGAGTGAGAGAGAGGACGCCAACGAGGCTGTGGGTGCGAAAGGGTGCCGCCGACGAGGCTTTACTGCTTCTATTACTACCGACGGGCGCTACCGCTGCCGCTGTGTGTGCGAAAGGTGTTGTTACTACTGCTGTCTGTGCCGAAAGGTGTCATCGTTGCTCCTTGATTCATGCTTCTTATGATATTTTTCTATTTCTTATGATTGATGCTGCTTATGATTCATGTTCCTTGACCCATTAGTTGGTTTTGTTTTTAATTTAGGGTTTCACATTGAACTCTGCAAAAATCTCTTCTTGGAAATATTTGATGAAATGTAGACGAAAAAATTAGAAAGTGATTTTTTGTTGATGAAAATGTTTTTGATCAATAGATTTCGACTCTTTTTGGTGTTGCTTTATGTTGATGAAAAAAAATGCTTTGTTGATGAAATATGCTACTGTTAAGGAACATTGCTGTTGATGAAAAATATGTTATGTTGATGAAAAAATGTTGCCGGGCAATGTTGCTGATGAAATATATATATAAGTAATATTCTCTTTGTTAATATATAGGATAGATATATAGGTTTGGTTGCTGGGGAATGGTATGCATGGCAATTCAGGCATGTGGTTTTCATGTCTGAACAAACTGTATACTTCAAATGACATATAATAAGAGATTTTGAATCCATGAGGGAGAGTAAGCTAAGTATCACTTGTGTGTATGCATTTATTCACTTGATCAAATCACTCTTGATTGATTGCATATTGTGCCATACTACATATATGATATGATTATTATGCTGAGTAATATACTATTTAAATTTAATTTGAAAACTTTAACACATTTTAAAATGTGTTCAAATTAACTAGTTTAAAAAATGAGTCAATCTCAATCCAATTTTAAAGTTAAGCTCAAATAATTTAGTTTGTTTTATAACCCTACTTACAAAACATATAAACAAATTTAAATGTGCATGAAGAGATATTGATAGGCAGTTATAATGCTTAATTCACATACAATTTACTCAACTGAATCTTCATCTGATTTTGGCAAAGAAACTATGAGAAATTGATCGAAGAATTCCATTTAAAAAGATTTCACATATTACCAAGGGATTTTTTTACCATCCCAGGCAAAAAACTTGCCATTATCATGACTTTTAGCACCATTGGTGATACTTAAGAGCTTCTACTACCTATGATAAAGTATTTGGGGATGTTGTCTCTTTTGACACAAACCTATTTGACAAACAAATATGATATGCCGTTTGCTTAATTTGTAGGAGTTAATCACCATGGACAGTCAATTTTGTTTGGTTGTGGGTTGTTAAGTAATGAGAACACAGAGACATTTGTTTGGCTATTCAAAGAATAGTTAAGTTGAATGTCAGATGCTTCCCCAAAAGCGATAATAACTGACCAGTGCAGAGCTATGCAAAATGCCATAGAAATTGTCTTCCCACAGGCTTGGTATCGTTGGTGTTTATGGCATATTATGAAGAAAATTTTGGAGAAATTGCGAGGATATTCGCAATATGAGTCCATAAAGGTTGCGTTGAGTAATGCAGTTTATGATTCATTCACAAAAGATGAATTTGAGGAATACTGGGAGGCAAAGATTGAAAATTTCAATTTAAATGATAACAAGTGGTTAGGGGTATTATACCGTAAGCGACATAGGTGGATTCCTACCTATGTTAAAGACATATTTTGGGCTGGCATGTCAACTACACAACGATGTGAGAGTATGAATGCATTCTTTGATGGATATGTGAACTCCAAGACAACCTTGAAGCAATTTGTTGAGCAGTATGACAATGCGTTGAGAAGTAAGGTAGAGAAGGAGACAAAAGCATATTTTAAGTCTCGTAACAAATTGTATGATTGCTTAACGGTGTATCGTTTTGAGAAGAAATTTCATGCAGCTTACACTAATTCCAAATTTAAAGAAGCTCAATTAGAAATGAAGCGTCTAGTGTATTGTCGTGCAAATCTAATCAAAGAGGAGGGAGCAATTTGTACCTATCATGTGAGGGAGGCTGTTGTTGTGGGTGAGGGGATGAAGAAAGTAGAATTTGTTGTGTACTTTAATTCAACTGAATGTGAGCTCCAATGTATGTATCGGTTGTTTGAGTTTAGAGGTATTATGTGTGCCCATTCACTTTATGTGCTCATTGAGAGATCCATATATGAGGTGCCAAATAAATACATTGTTTCGAGATGGAGAAAAGACTTCGAAAGAGGCTATACATGCATTCCAACCACATATATTAACTTTGTCTCTTCTCTACATCCAAAGTTGCATGATAACTATCACAACACGTTGGATGAGATCCTAGAACGTGCTACCAATGATGATGCTAAACACAAAGTGATTCAACTTGGGTTGATGAAAATCAAGGATGAAGTGAGAACAGTTCAATCAAGTGGTGCGAGTAATGTGCCATGTACTAGTACTTTACCACCTTTAAGTAGTACTTTACCACCTTCCCATACTTCACCAAAAAGTCCGCCTCGTATCAATACTACAAAAGAAAACATGACTCGCAAGGTACTAAGTCCTTTGGTTGCTCACCGAAGAGGCCGTCCATGTACGAAATGGAAGGTTAGCAAGGTTGATGTAATAGTCAATAGGTTGAAGGGAAAGAATAAGAAGGCTAATCCGATACAGGTACATTTTTCATTCCGCACTACATATGTATATTTCAAAATTTGTTAAACTTAAAATATTCATCAATGTCTGGTACTATAGGGTCAGAAGGTGCATCAAGATGAACCTCATAAGTTAAGCTTTCATTGTACGGGAGGCGTACAACACACTATGTATGAACCGGTACGTGTTAAATATGAAGGTTGTTTCGTGTTTTTTTTTTCGAATTTAATTTTATTGCTTCAAATTACTAATTTACTTGTATTACTATTTCATCATTAGGTGCTGCCAAGTCAACCTTACTATTTGTCTTGTATAGATGCCACACAAGACAGTATGTATGTACCGGTATGTCTTGAATGTATTCTTGCGACAAATTAAATTTTATATTGGTGAATATGTTTGTGGAATTTTTTTTGTAATATTTACTTTATTTTTATAGGCACCGGTTAGCACAATTGGGGACGACATTGAAAGCACATCTCATACTCAAGCTGGAATGGTCAACAATATTAGCAGTCAAAGTTCAATAATACCATCAAATTTTGTTGACTTGAACATTGACGGGGATCCGAATGTCCCATTTTTTTTTTAGTTTCGAAGTGCTAATTGTACGTGAATTTCATTTGTAAACTTTGGATTGTTTTGTTGACTTGAATGTCCCACTTTTTGTAAACTTTGGATTGAGTGAATTGAAGGTCCTTGAACTTGTTGACTTGAATGAAAATGCCACAGGGAATGAAACTGTTTCTTAGTTATATTTGGAATGGTCATTGAAAATTATGTTATTGAAAATTATGTTGATGGAAATGAAAATGAGGAAATTGGAATGGTCATTGAAAATGAAAATTATTGTGTTTGTACATGGTACATGCCACATGCCACAGGGAATCTGGAATGGTCATTGAAAATTATGTTAGTTATATTTTTGTCATGAAAACCTATTGTTGTTGCTTGAACTCCTTGGTGCAGTGGTGAATTTGTATGGTGCTACTATAAGAGGAAACTCAAAGAAGCCTAATAGTTATGGTGACAAAACTGTTTCTTAACCTTCTTTTGCTTGGAATTCATATTGGCAACAAATGGGAAGAGAGGAGAAAAGAAAACCAAAAGAAAAAATGATATTGATAAATAAGATTCTTGTTTTCCTTAACTGAAGCAGAGGTTTATAACTACATATTAGGTTGGTTGGTAGAGATCTCTCTTTTTGGTCTGATACAACATGGTTTACTTGAATCTGGAATGGTCATTGTTGAATCTAGAATGGTAAAACCTGTTGACTGAATTCATTTAATCCAATAGATTCAATCCAACAGAAACCTGTATTGATTACAAAATAAAACCGATTCATTCATAACATATTCAATCCAATCCAATAGATTCATTCAATCGAACATATTCATTCCATATAGATTCATTCAATCCAACAGAAACCTATATTATCTACAAAATAAAACATATTCATTCATAACATATTCAATCCAATCCAACAGATTCATTCAATCCAACAGATTCATAACATACAGATTCATTCAATCTAACAGATTGATTACAAAATAGAAACATATTTTCAGTGAAGATGGTAGGTAATATTGATTACAAACTAGAAACCTGTTTGACTGAAGATGGTAGGCAGTATTGATTACAAAATACAAATTATAAAATAAAATACAAAACAAGTATTGATTACATTCATAACATTGTCCAAAACCTAACAACTGATTGATTTAGATGATACAGTACAAAAATACAAAAAATACAAAAAATACAATGACATAAGTCATTGCCTTGAAAATCTTCTCCATCCTTTGAAGCCTTTTATCATGCTCATGAATTGCATTGTGCATCTCACCAAGCCTTCTCCTTAGATCATTAATTTCTTCTATTCTTGTAGCTGTCCGAAGTCCAGCATTGGAAAGGATTGTCGAGGTAACGTCATCGTGATCATCATCTGCGAACCTGAAGTAATTGCAGTGTTCATCCGCACTCTACAATGCACAAGAATCAGTTAAGCAAATCAGACAAATGAAATTTGTAAGAAGTAAAAGATTAATTTACGTAACAAATACTTACATATTTTGTTGGCAAACAAAAAACACACGTCCTTGATTTCCATTCTCATTGGTTCATACAATATACACAGAAGCTGTTCTTCCACAATCACACTGTCTTGGCTTTAATCTTATGTTCCTATTATTAGTAGAAGATGAAGCCATTTTTTTATCTATATAAAAAATACTAACAGATTCAACTACCTCATCTTGATGGATAAGCGTCATACTGATGTATAATGATGCATTCATAGTGATGTGATCCATAAATAGAGTTCAATCTTCATAACAGATTTGTTTAAAGATTTCAATCTGTGTTCAATCTTTAAAGATTTGTTTAAACAGAGTTCAATTTGTGTTACTCTTTTAATTCAATCTGTGTTTTTTATAACAGAGTTCAATCTGTTCAAATGTGTTCTTCATAACAGAGTTCAATCTGTTCATCAAGAGGATTCTTATCAATAAACACCACATATTCAACATTAAACATTAATAACAGTTCAACATTTATAATAGTTCAACATTCGACATTCATAACAGTTTAACATTCATAACAGTTCAACATTCAACATTCATAACAGTTGTGAGATGGGTTAGTTGTGAGATGGGTTATAAGAGAAAGAGATAAATAAGAGAAACATAGTTCAATATGTCTATCAATCTGGAATGGTCATAAGAGAAACAGATGCAACTAACAGTTGTTTGATTGATCTCAAATTTAAACTCAGCTGGTCTTAAGAGAGTTCAATCTAGAATGGTCATAAGAGAAACAAAGTTTAAATTTCATTTTGGTTTCTTGATAATAGAGTTCAATCTGGTCATGAAGAGGATTCTTATCAATGAACACCACATATTCAACATTAAACATTAATAACAGTTCAACATTCAACATTCATAACAGTTCAACATGAGTTCAACATTCAGCATTCAACATTCAACATTCAAGATTCAATTTCAAACCAAACCCATGGATGTGTACTTCAAACCAAACCAAACCAAACTCATCACAAATATATATTTCAAGCAAAACCAATCAAATGTATACAGAGGATAATAGATTCAAAGGCAAACCCCAAACCCTAACAAATTAAAGCAAAATCTAAAACCCTAACCCAAATTGCAAGCAAAATCCAACCCCAAACACTCATAATCGACTAATTTCTACAAAAATTGAAACCAAACGTAAACCCTAACTTTGTTCATCCTCAAATTCTCTAATTGAAACGTAAACCCTAACTTTGTTCATCCTCAGATTCACTAATTAAAACATAAACCCTAATTTCAGGTTTACCTCAGATTCGCTGTCGCAGGCTTTTGTTCGTCCTCCGTCGCCGTTCGTCGTTCTCCGTCGTCCTTCATCCACTGTCTCCTGTCCTTTGTCCACCATCTCCTTGTCCTTCGTACTCCTTCAAGAGATAGGTGACAGAGGTGAGACTGAAGAGATAAAGAGGAGAGAGAGGCGAGAGTGAATGAGAGGGATGATGCGAGAGAGGTGAGAGGGATGGAGATGAGGATGAGACGAGAGTGAGAGGGATGAGGCGAGAGTGAGAGAGAGGTCAAAGTACTAGTTTTGATTGGAGAGATCGAGAGGAGAGAGAAACTTACTTTCGAGCCATTCGAGCTCGTTTTATTCGAGCTACGGATCATTTTTGTTATTTCTATCTGTTTTTTCACTTGTCTACTATTCACATATCTGTTCACTTGTTATTTATCTATCGACTTATTTATCTATCTAATTTGTCGCAATCTTTGATGACTTTTCCTACAAGTTTTTTGACGACTGACCGGCGGTCGTCTAGCGCCAGTGGCATAAAAAGAAATTATTCAAAACAATAATTTGTCATTTTTATCAAATAATTTAATTAATTATGTCTTTATAATAAAAAAAGATTAATCCTCGAATTTAAATGCCATATCCTCCATAGAAAAGCACTTATTGCCAATAAAACCCCAATATATACGTAAAGGCAAAAAAATTGCCAATGTTTGAATCATAAATTTAAGATAAATTTATTGGGGTAAAAAAAAATATATGATCAATGCGTGTAGAAAACATGACCACCCATGGCATGGATGTTTGGATTTTGCAGTTTTTATTTATTTATTTATTTTTATAGATGTTTTGTTGATTTATTTTCGTTTTTGGAATTTTTTTTTTAAAAAAAATTCAAAAGTATTAAGGCCTTTAGATTCCACTCAATGGGACAAAAAATTTTTTTAAAAATTTTTAAAAATAAAAAAAGGATAAAAAATAGTTTTTCTTGAACATGTAAAACAGTGGAAGGAAGTCTCTCTCTCTCTCTCTCTCTCAACGCTCCAATATCTTGTCCAAAATTATAGATTAAATTCATTAGTTACCAAAAATCTGATTCCAAAATTTTAATTAGTAATTTTTCATCTAAAAAATTACAACATAATAATGTTTGCAAAAAGGCCTCATTTAAATTTTTTTGCTTAAGGTCGAAAAATTGTTGAGCAGACATAACTTTGCAAAGGAAAGATGATATATAGATATCAGTAATAACAATTGTGATTTAAAGTATTAAAATGAATATAAATATGAGTGGATGAAAGGATAAACGATATCCGATTAGCTTAATTTTTTGCAGGTATATTCTACTTGATATATTCTAAAATTTGAACGGTTTGAATTATCGAAATGGGCCTATTTGGCTGCATAACAGTGGCTGCTGTGCACCCCCGCACAGCCGCCACCCCAAATCCAATAAGAAATACTCTAATATAAGTAAAGTAAAGCTTTATATTAGAATGCTCTAAAAAATCTCTAATATAAATGGTTGAGATATGTCATTGTTAATTGGGAGATTTGGTGATAGAACCCTCACTGTCTAATTTATCTTTCTAAAGGACAAGAATTATATAAATCCTTTTAAAACCCCATAATATTTTAAAACTTGTTTCTTTTACTATACTACCCTCATATATATATATATATCTTAGCTCTCTTGTAAAGTCATCCTCACAGTATATTTCAGAATAAAATTTTACTTTGAATCCTAATAAACTTTATTTTGATTTAGAATAAAATTTTACTCTGAATCAGAGTAAAATTTATTATGATTCAAAGTAAAATTTTATATCGTTAAGCACATATATTGACTTAGAGATAAAATTTTACTCTCATTTTATCAAATCAAAACAGAGCATATGTCAGAGTAAAATATTACTTTCATTTTATCAAACAAAAATAGAGCACATACCAGAGTAAAATTTTACTCTTATTCTATCAAACAAAAACAGAGCACATACCAAAGTAAAATTTTACTCTTATTCTATTAAACAAAATTAGGGCACATACTAGAGTAGAATTTTATCCTCATTCTGTCAAATAAAAACAGAGGACATACTAGAGAAAAAAAAATAGAGAAATAGAGAGATAGAGAGCACATATATTGCCTTAGACTTGGTTCAAACCAGAGTAAAATTCTACTTTCTGGAAAATAGAGCATAATGAAGAGACAAAGAGAAAAAGAGGACGAGAATATAGATTTGAGATGATAGATCTCAAATTGAAGGTCATCAATCTCAGATATGAAGTCTTGGACGCTAAGGATGACAATGGTGGCATCGAATGGCATTGGTGGTTGAGATTCTAGTGGTGAAATGGTGGTGGCGGTGGCGGTGGCGGTGACGAACAACATCGATGGTTGAGATGGTGTTGGTGGAGACGACAGAGGTGGTGGAAACGATGGCAGTCATAGTAGTCGTGGTAGTAAAGATGGTGATAAACGGTGGTGGTGTAGACCGTGGTGGTAGTGGTGGTGGAGAGAGCTCTTAGAAAGAGATAAAGAAAGAAAGAGCTAAGAGAGAGATAACAAATTGATGGAGAGAAAGAGAAGAAAGATAGAGAGTATGTGTGTGAAGGGGTAAATTGTTAGAAATAGTTTTAGAAAAAAAAAAAAAGATTTTTCCTTAACTTTGGTCTAATTTTTAGATGGGACCCATGCGCCAAAGTTGGCGAGTCTAAGTGGTAATGTGTTCTATGCTGCGTTGTGATTCACGTGTATATTTGGTTACTCAAAACCATTATCGGGTGAATGGAAAATTAAAGCCAAAGTGAGCTTCATGGAAATGGTATATGGTGAAGTTTCCTTAAAGGTTTGAATTAAAGGTTTGTCTCGCATTGGTTTGGTAGGAAAACTTTTGTGGGTTTATAAGGCATGGGTTTGCAACTAGGGGAGGGCCCTAAGAGGTACCCAAGTTTTGTGGAAGGGTGAGGTTATGGATAAAGTGGGCTAGACCCATTGGACACAAAATAAACACACGCGCACGCTGCTACCGTCCGTCCGATCGGTTAGGCGAACTGGGCTGGACCTGGGCTTAGGCGTGGGTGTATGTTATGAGGTTGGGTTGGGTTTGTCTAGCCCAATACTTATCTTTTTGGGCCAAAAATGTTTTGGATTTTTATTTTTCTAAAATTAAATTCTTACATTTTTTGAATTTAAATTTTGAAAACAATTCCAAAATGGTGTCCAGATTATTCCTACACCCAAACAGGTCTATATCTATCTAATATAAACCGAACAAATTCAATTATTTGTTCAAAATTCAAACTAAACAGGTTGTATCTGTTCAAACAGTACCGAACAGGTATAGTACCTGTTCAAACACATCTGCTACCTGTTGGATTCAAACTGAACAGTTACCTTTGCACCTATAAATAGACAAGTCCCTCATTTGGTTTTTCACTTGAATTTTTCATCCTAAATTCTGCTATTGATCTCTCTACATTTTGATGCATTATTTTTCTACGAGAAATAGTATATATACAAAGTGTGTTCGTTGTGTGAATAGTTGTAGTGTTGCTACTATTCATTATTGATCATTTTATCCTAGGAGATAGACGTCCACAATCTGAAAGCACCGTGGAGAGGACGAATCTGTCTTAAGGACACAGTGTTAAACACTGGACTTGATCAAAAAAAAATTTGACAAATAAATAAGGTAAGTAATTAATTTCCTTTTGTTTTATTTTTATTAGATTCTGATTTTGTTTTTGTAACAAAATAAGAATTTGTTGTTTTATTTTATTTTATTTACTATTTTGATTTTTGTAATCAAACAGTTTCTCTTATTTCTTTAATTCTTCGAATATAGTGAAGATTGTCCAACAATCTTAAGACAGAATTATTTTTTATGCCTTCATTGTATTAATTTTTCTATGCTTTTAACAAAGTGATATTCTGGTTGAAAAATACAAATAATAGTCATATACTGTTTGATAAATAGTAGTAATATACTGTTTATTTTCTTTGACAAATAGTAGTAATATACTGTTGTCATTAACAATTTCATAATATTATTTTGTGTAGCAGTGTTACATAAATTTAGTGTATAGTATTTTATTTTACTAGTTTTAGTAACTAGAAAAGTAAAATTATTTTGTGTTATTATTTATTTTCTAGTTTTAGTAACTAGAAAATTAATTTGTGTTTTGGTGTTTTCTGATTTTTGTAATAAGATATTATGGCTACTGCAACTGAAAGTGGTATTTCAATTGTTACAACGACTCCGGTCCCTATCCAGAACTATATTCAAGTTCCAATAAATCATGGAGAAAAACCAGAAAAATTTAATGGCACTGAGTTTAAGAGATGGCAACAGAAAATGTTGTTTTATCTTATAACTCTGAATCTTGCCCGGTTTCTCTGTGAAGAGGCTCCAGTACTTAAAGAGGATGAAAGTGATCGGCAAGTTGTTGTTGCTATAGATGCCTGGAAACATTTTGATTTTCTGTGCAGAAACTACATCCTTAATGGCCTAGACAACATGATATATAATGTTTACAGTCCTTTGAAAACAGCAAAAGAATTATGTGATTCTTTGGAGAAAAAATACAAGATAGAGGATACCGGCACAAAGAAATTTGTTGTTGGTAAATTTCTGGACTTTGTTATGTAGACTCCCAAATGATAATTTCTCAAGTTCAAACTTTTCAACTAATTTTGCATGATATTCATGCTGAAGGTATGTCTCTAAGCAAGTCTTTCCAAGTCATTGCGTTAGTGGAAAAATTACCACTGGCTTGGAAAGATTTCAAAAATTATTTAAAATATAAACGCAAAGATATAATCATGGATGAACTTACTGTAAGACTAAGAATTGAGGAAGATAACCAGAAGGCTGAAAAGAGGAATGGTAAAAATCCTATTGAGTCCAAGGCTAATGTGGTTGAACATGTGCCCAAATTACATAACAAAAGAGGAAGTTTGCTGGAGATGGTCCTAAACAGGGCGACAACAATGACAATAAGAAGTTCAAAGGAAAATGCTATAACTGTGGCAAGACTGGACATCGAGCCTCTGATTGTCGCTGCCCTAAGAAGGAGCGCGAAAGTACAAGCAAGAAGGCTACCAATCATGCCAATGTGACAGAACATGATTACATCCCTGACGGGATAAATGACATCAATCTCTCTGCTGTGGTATCTAAGGCTAATTTGGTTGAAAGTCTCAAAGAATGGTGGGTTGACATTGGGGCAACTCGACACATTTGCGCAGACAAGAAGATGTTCACTACTTATAATGAGGCTGCAAATGGTGAGCAACTATTCATGGAAAATTCATCTACTTCTGTTGTGGCTGGACAAGGGAAAGTAGTCTTGAAGATGACATCAAGAAAGGAACTGACCCTCAATAACGTGCTGCATGTACCAGACATCTAGAAGAATTTAGTTTCTGGTTCTTTGTTAAGTAAAAATGGTTTTAGGCTTGTATTTGAGTCTTATAAATTTGTATTAACAAAGAGTGGTATGTATGTTGGTAATGGATACATGAGTGATAGTCTCTTCAAGTTGAATGTAATGACTGTTGTATGAAAACTTTCTATTAATAAGAATAACACATCTTTTGCTTATATTCTTGAGTCAAATTTATGGCAGGGTAGATTAGGACATGTAAATTTTGTTGCTTTACATAGATTAATTGGTTTGGATTATATACCAAAGTTTGAAATTGATCCTAATCACAAATGTAAGATTTGTGTAGAAGTGAAACTAACTAAGGCTCCATTTAAATTGATTGAAAGAAAAATCGAACCTCTAGAATTAATTCATACTGATGTATGTGATCTTAAATTTGTTCAAACTAGAGGAGGCAAAAAATATTTCATAACATTTATCGATGATTGCACAAGATATTGTTATGTATATTTACTTAGAAGTAAAGATGAAACTTTGGAAATGTTTAAACTCTACAAAACTGAAGTTGAAAATCAACTTGGTAAAACTATTAAAATGGTTAAAAGTGATAGGGGTGGTGAATATGATACACTTTTAAATAAATTTTGTGCACAATGTAGCATTATTCACCAAATTACAACACCCTATTTTCCACAGTAAAATGGAATTGTTGAAAGGAAGAATATAATCCTTAAAGAAATGATGAATGTCATGTTACTAAGTTCAGGCTTATTGCAGAACTTGTGGGGGGAAGCAATATTGTCTATTGATTATGTTCTTAACAGAATACCCCACAAGAAAACTAACAACACTCTTTATGAATTGTGGAAATGTCGACGACCTTCCTATAAATACTTAAAAGTGTACGGTGCTTGGCAAAAGTAGAAGTTCCTGTTTCGAAAAAGACTAAGATAGGACTAAAAACAGTGGATTGTGTGTTTATTGGTTATGCTCAGAATAGTAGTGCATATTAGTTTCTGACTTATAAACCAGAAATACCTGATATAAATGTGAACACTATTATAGAGTCAAGGAATGTTGTGTTTTTTGAGCATGTTTTTCCTTTCAAGGAAGGACAGGAAATAAGTTCACATAAAAGAACTTATGATTGTACACAAAGTTAAGAGACTAATGACAATCAAACATAAGAGACTAGTAATGGTCTCGACCAGCAGGATTTAATTGATAATGAACCAAAACGAAGTAAGAGAGCAAGAACATCAAAATCCTTTGGTCCAGATTTTCTAACATACCTGTTAGAAAATGAACCTCAAAGCTTTGAAGAAGCAATGACAGGTCCTGAAGTACCTTTGTGGAAATAGGCTGTTAATAATGAAGTTGAAGCCATTATACAAAATCATACTTGGGAATTGGTGGATGTTTTACCTGGTTCTAAACCTCTTGGATATAAATAGATATTCAAGAGAAAAATGAAAGCAGATGGTTCAATAGACAAGTATAAAGCAAGACTTGTGGTAAAAGGTTACAGATAAAAGGAAGGTCTGGACTATATTGACATATATTCTCCTGTGACAAGAATAACATCCATTCGCATGCTTATTGCTATAGTAGCATTGTATAATCTAGAGATATATCAAATGGATGTTAAGACAACTTTCTTAAACGGTAAACTAAATGAAGAGATCTATATGGAGCAACCCGAAGGGGTTTTAGCGCCAGGGCAAGAAAAGAAAGTTTGTTGGCTTGTAAAATCTCTTTATGGATTAAAACAAGCACCTAAGCAATGGCGTGAAAAATTTGATCATGCTATGCTTACTTATGGGTTTAAGATAAACGAATGTGACAATTGCGTCTATGTTAAAAACACTGACAAAGGTTATGTCATCGTTTGTCTTTATGTGGATGACATGCTTATCATTGGAAGTAGTAAAAGCATGATCAAATCAACTAGGCAAATGCTGAACAAAAGATTTGATATGAAAGATATGGGAGTCGCAGATGTAATATTAAGAATGAATATTGCTAAAACATCTTATGGATATGTATTATCTTAATCTCATTATATTGAGAAAATTCTTGGTAAATATATCAAGGATGATATGAATGTAGTAAAAACACCTGTAGACATCAGTCTTTATTTATCAAAAAATCAAGGTGATGTAGTGTCTCAGCTAAAATACTCCCAAATCATTGGAAGCCTAATGTACCTAATGAATTGCACTCATCCTGATATAGCTTTTGCTATCAGTAAATTGAGTAGGTACACTAGTAACCCCGGAGAAGACCATTGGAAAGCGATCATTCGAGTTCTTAGATATCTAAGATTTACCCATGATCATGGTTTGAACTTTACTTGATATCCTACAGTACTGGAAGGCTATTGTGATGCAAATTAGATATCGGATACTAAAGATTCAAAATCCACTAATGGATATGTCTTTACTCTAGGTGGCGCTGTTGTTTCTTGGAAATCCTCAAAACAAACATGCATCGCACGATCCACAATAGAATCTGAGTTCATTACTTTAGACAAAGCAGGAGAAGAAGCAGAATGACTTCACCACTTCTTAGAAGACATTCCAATGTGGCCAAAACCTGTGTCAGCTATTTGCATTCATTGTGATGGTCAATCTGTAATAGGCCGGGCACAAAGTTATATGTATAATGGTAAGTCACGACACATTCGTCGTCGACATAATACTGTAAGGAAATTGCTCTCAAATGAAATAATCTCAATAGATTATATAAAATCTAAAGAGAATATTGCGGATCCGACAACGAAAGGTTTGACAAAAGAGCAAGTGTATAGTTCATCGAAGGGGATAAGATTAAAGCCTATTACATAAGAGTCATCATAATGGTAACCCTACTTAAATGACTGGAGATCCCAATAACTAAGTTCAAAGGGACAACTACGTTATGTGTGGCTATCTAGAAATCACCAAGGGATTAAAATTCCCTACCCATTCCTATGGTGAGAGTGATATCTGTAACATGTGTTGTATTTTAAGCTTTGTTTTTAATGATTACTTATATCTTGATTTAGGCATAAAAATCAAGACGAGTATAAGAGATACTCACAATAAGAATCACCTATATGAGTGTCGAACTGGGGCTGGTTATATGAGAATAAAGAGGCTAAATTCTCTAGAAGCACTCATGAACAACCAGGAGCGTTTAAGGCCAAAATGAACACAACCGTGAGAACCACGATATGTCAGAAGATATTTTGTGTGAAATCTATTGTCTTGGCTTACACAAACGGTTGAACAATTCAAGGCATCGCGTCCATTGGTTAGCTAATAAGTCCGATAGGATATTACTAGGGAAGGTTCAAGGCCAAAAACTTCCTATCCTGATGTAAGATATTTTCGATTTATACTCTTTCGACAAATTCTGTATATTGTTGCATTTCCGTTGTCATCAAATTCCATTCATGTAGGGGATTGTTAGAAATGGTTTTGGAAAAAAAATAGATTTTTCCTTAACTTTGATCTAATTTTTAAGTGGGACCCATGCGCCAAAGTTGGTGGTTTTAAGTGGTAACACGTTCTATGTTGTGTTGTGATTTACGTAGTATATTTGATTGCTCAAAAACATTATCGGGTGAATGGAAAATTGAAGCCAAAGTGAGCTCTATGGAAATGGTATATTGGTGAAGTTTTCTTAAAGGTTTGATCTACATTAGTTTGGTGGGCAAACTTTTGTGGGTTTATAAGGCATGGGTTTGCAACTAGGGGAGGGCCCCAAGGGGTATCCAAGTTTTGTCGAAGGGTGAGGTTATGGGTAAAGTGGACTAGACCCATTGGACCCAAAATAAACACGCGCGCACACTGCCGCCGCCGTCTGTCCGATCTTACGGGCGGGCTGGGTTGGGCCTGGGCTTGGGCGCAGGTGCGTGGTGTGAGGTTGAGTTGTGCTTGTCCGACTCAATACTTATCTTTTTGGGCCAAAAACATTTTGGATTTTTATTTTTCTAAAATTAAATTCTTACGTTTTTTGAATTTAAAATTTGAAAACAATTCCGAAATGGTGCCCAGATTATTCCTACACCCAAACAGGTCCATATTTGTCCGATATAAACCGAACAGATTTAGTTATCTGTTCAAATTCAAACCGAATAGGTTGTATCTGTTCAAATAGTGGCAAACAGGTACAATACCTGTTCAAACAGATTTGCTACTTGTTGGATTCAAACCGAACAGCCACCTTTGCACCTATAAATAGACAAGTCCCTCATTTGGTTTTTTGCTTGAATTTTTCGTCCTCAATTCTGCTATTGATCTCTCTACATTTTGTTGCATTATTTTCCTGTGAGAAATAGTGTATACATAAAGTGTGTTCGTTGTGTGAATAGTTTGTAGTGCTGCTACTATTCATTGTTGATCATTTTATCTTGAGAGATAAATGTCCACAATCTGAAAGTACCGTGGAGAGGACAAATCTGTCTTTCGGACACAATGTTAAACCCTAGACTTGATCAAAAATTTGTTCGACAAATAAATAAGGTAAGTAATTAATTTACTTTTGTTTTTTTTTTTTCATTAGATTCTGATTTTATTTTTGTAACAAAATAAGAATCTGTTGTTTTATTATTTTATTTATTGTTTTGATTTTTGTAGTCAAATAGTTTCTCTTATTTCTTTAATTCTTTGAATACAGTAAAGATTGTCCAACATAAATTTGTCACACAAAATATAAATTTGAAATTTTTTGTCTTTTATACAAGACTCTATAATTATGAGGGAGTTCTAAAAGTATATTTTCTATTTGGTCCTTTTAACAAGAAAATGAAGGTAAGAGAGATTTTTGGCCAAATTTCCCTTGTTAATTGAGAGACTTTTACGTCTTTAAGACACTTCTTTTTCTCTCTTAAATCTTTTCATTTTCCGTTTGTTAAAAAAATACTCCCTCCATATTTTGCTTTGAAGGTCAAACTTTTATCTTCTTAGTTTTTCATATCTTCTTTCTTTACAATTTGTTTTGCTGATTAAAAAAAAAAAAAATCTATTAAATTGCTTAGTCTCTCTCTCTCTCTCTCTTATCTTCTCTCTTTTATCTTCTTAGATTTTTTTTTTTGGCATTTACTATTGCATTTTGCTTCCAAAAGTTTTTATTTTCATTATTTTGTCAACTTTCCTATTATTATTGTCTCTATATGTTTGAGATTGTATTTCTGGCATATTTTTTAAATAAAAAACTATATATTTCTATTTTATCAAATTCTTTAATAATTGATTAGCAATTGATGCTATGAATTTGGAACTTTGATAATTTTTTAAGCTTTCAAAGTATAAAAAGTACAATTGCTTTTCTATTAAGTTGGAGTAAAATTTAATTATTGTTCGTTAACCCTGTGAAGTTTGTTTTAGTTCATCATAGAAGATTCAAAATAATCCAATACATGCATTACACCTAACCATGTGAGTTATTGAATGTTACGAAGAGACATTTCTAACAAACTTACAGTGATCGATTTGATTTATCTGGATAGACCATAATACTCATGGTATGCTTTTGATTATTAAATTTTTAATTTTTTTTTTTTTTTTTTTTTTTTTTTTTTTTTTTTTGGCTCAACACGAAAAATTGACTTTTGAATTTTAAGAAAAACAATTTGATTGGGAAACTTATATTATAGTACTATAGAATGGTTTGTAAAAAGATGCATATACTAATACGACTTTTCTTAAGTGTGCCTTGCATATGGTATGCAAGGCACTTACACCCTTGTATGTTGCATTTACACATTTGTATGTATTGGGTTATATCAAAATATTTGAAAATTTACACATTGGTGACCTGCTAGGCAGGTCACTTTCCAGGTAAATTAATAAAATAATATATTACACTTTCCAGGTTAATTAATAAAATAAAATAAAATGTATAAGTTTTCACAAAAGCCGTATATTTTCAAGAAAGGCGTAAGGAATTTCAGAAAAAGGCGTAACTGATTTCTGAAAACTTACGCCTTTTGTAAAAACTTACACATTTTTATGAGTACTTACGCCTTCTGTGAAATAATTTACACCTTTTATGAACACTTACTCCTTTTCTGAGTTGACTTACCAAAGGTGTAAACAAACGAAAACTTACACCTTTTGCTTAAGCTTATACCTTTTCGTGGAAGTGCTTATATTTTATTTGAAAAGTTACTCTTTTTGTGTAAGAATTTTTGGCATAACATTTATACTTTTGCTGAGAACTTACACCTTTTCTGGAAGCCCCCTTTAAGGCTTTTTCGGAAGTCACTTATACGTTTTGTGCAAAAATAAATTCATCAAATTTACACCTTTTGCTTAAGCTTATACCTTTTCGTGGAAGTGCTTATATTTTTTTTGAAAAGTTACTCCTTTTGTGTAAGAATTTTTGGCATAACATTTATACTTTTTCTTCAAACTTACACCTTTTGTGAAAGAGTATATAAGCACAATAGTATAAATGTTATGCCAAAAATTCTTACACAAAAGGAGTAACTTATAAAAAATGGTGTAAGTATTTTGACGAGAAGGTGTAAACCTAAACAAAAGGTGTAAATTGGATGAATTTTTTTTTTCACAAAAGGTATAAGTGACTTCCGAAATAGCTTTAAGTTGGTCCTTCACAAATGGTGTAAGTTCGAGGAAAAAGTGTAAATCTTATGCCAAAAATTCTTACACAAAAGGAGTAACTTTTCAAAAATGGTATAAATATTTTGACGGAAAGTATGAAGGAGTAACATTTGAAAGTGTTCATAACCACAAAAGGAGTAACAAAGGGTTCATTTCAAAATATTCGTAAACACAGAAGGAGTAACATATGTTCATTTCAAAGTAGTAAACACAAAATGTTACTCCTTCGTAAACACAAAAGGAGTAAGAAAAGTCCTTCAAAGTGTTCGTAAACAAATTGAGACAACCACTGAACAAATCAAAGGGTTCGTGACCCCCGCTGACGACCCAAGCGTCGGTGGGCTCCGGTGCTCACAGGCTTCTGAGATCGGCACCTCCACGGCACCGCCGCCGCAAATGAAAGGTTTTTTTTGAAAGATTGGCTATCGATCTTGGGCTCTCTGTGTCGATGTCGGCCTATTCTCCGTCGATGTTGGTCTCTCTCTGTCGATCCCTGTATATCTCGGTCTGTCTCCAGCGATCTTGGTCTGTCCGTGTCCATGTGGGTTCTTCTCTGTCGATCTCTGTCGATGTCGGTCCTTCTGTCGATCATTGTCCATCTAATTTAACTTTTCGGAAGGGAGTTATACCTTTCGTGAAAAAAAAAAAATTCATCAAATTTACAAAATTTGCGTAAGGTTACATCTTTTCGTGGAAGTGCTTATACTATTTCTGAAAAGTTACTCCTTTTGTGTAGGAATTTTTGGCATAACATTTATAGCTTATTTTCGAACTTACACCTTTTGTGGAAGCCCAACTTAAAGCTTTTTTGGAAGTCAGTTATACCTTTTGTGAAAAAATAAATTCATCAAATTTACACCTTCTGCTTAAGCTTATACCTTTTCGTGGAAGTGCTTATATTTTTTTGGAAAGTTACTCCTTTTGTAAAATAATTTTTGTCATAAGATTTATACTTTTTCTTCAAACTTACACCTTTTGTGAAAGAGTATATAAGCACATAGTATAAATGTTATGCCAAAAATTGTTACAGAAAAGGAGTAACTTATCAAAAATGGTGTAAGTATCTTCACGAGAAGGTGTAAGCCAAAACAAAAGGTGTAAATTGGATGAAATTTTTTTTTTCACAAAAGGTATAAGTGACTTCCAAAATGGCTTTAAGTTGGGCCTTGACAAATGGTGTAAGTTCGAGGAAAAAGTATAAATCTTATGCCAAAAATTCTTACACAAAAGGAGTAACTTTTCAAAAATAGTGTAAATATTTTGACGGAAAGTATGAAGGAGTAACATTTGAAAGTGTTTCTAACCAGAAAAGGAGTAACAAAGGGCTCATTTCAAAATGTTCGTAAATACAGAAGGAGTAACATATGTTCATTTCAAAGTAGTAAACACAAAAGGAGTAACATTTCGAAGTGGTCGTAAACAAATTGAGACAACCACTGAACAAATGAAAGGGTTCGTGACCCCCGCTGACTACCCAAGCGTCGGTGGGCTCCGGTGCTCACAGGCTTCTGAGATCGGCACCTCCACGGAACCGCCGCCGCAAATGAAAGGTTTTTTGAAAGATTGGCTATCGATCTTGGTCTCTCTGTGTCGATGTCGGCCTATTCTCCGTCGATGTCGGTCTGTCTCCAGCGATCTTGGTCTGTCTCTCTCCGTGTGGGTTCTTCTCTGTGGATCTCTGTCGATTTGGGTCCTTCTGTCGATTATTGTCCATCTAATTTAACTTTTCAGAAGTCACTTATACCTTTTGTGAAAAAAAAAATTCATCAAATTTACAAAATTTGCTTAAGGTTATACCTTTTCGTGGAAGTGCTTATACTATTTCTGAAAAGTTACTCCTTTTGTGTAGGAATTTTTGGCATAACATTTATAGCTTATGTTCGAACTTACACCTTTTGTGGAAGCCCAACTTAAAGCTTTTTCGGAAGTCACTTATACCTTTTGTGAAAAAATAATTTCATCAAATTTATACCCTTTGCTTAAACTTATACCTTTTCGTGGAAGTGCTTATATTTTTTTTGAAAAGTTACTCCTTTTGTATAAGCATTTTTGGCATAACATTTATACCTTTTCTTCGAACTTACACCTTTTGTGGAAGCCAACTTAAAGCTTTTTCGGAAGTGACTTATACCTTTTGTGGAAAAATAAATTTATTAAATTTACACCTTCTGCTTTAGCTTATACTTGTTCGTGGAAGTGCCTATATTTTTTTTGAAAAGTTATTCCTTTTGTGTAAGAATTTTTGGCATAAAATTTATACCTTTTCTTCGAACTTACACCTTTTTCGGAAACCCAACTTAAAGCTTTTTCGGAAGTCACTTATACACTTTGTGAAAAAATGAATTCATCAAATTTACACCTTTTGCTTAAGCTTATACCTTTTCGTCGAAGTGCTTAAATTTTTTTTGAAAAGTTACTCCTTTTGTGAAATAATTTTTGTCATAAGATTTATACTTTTTCTTCAAACTTACACCTTTTGTGAAAGAGTATATAAGCACAATAGTATAAATGTTATGCCAAAAATTCGTACATAAAAGGAGTAACTTTTCAAAAATGGTGTAAGTATGTTAATGAAAAGGTGTAAGCTTAAGCTGAAGGTGTAAACAATGAAATTTATTTTTCACAAAAGGTATAAGTGACCTCCGAAATAGCTTTAAGTTGGTCCTTCACAAATGGTGTAAGTTCGAGGAAAAAGTGTAAATCTGATGCCAAAAATTCTTACACAAAAGGAGTAACTTTTGAAAAATGGTGTAAATATTTTAAAGAAAAGTATGAAGGAGTAACATTTCAAACTGTTCATAACCACAAAAGGAGTAACAAAGGGTTTATTTCAAAATGTTCGTAAACACAGAAGGAGTAACATATGTTTATTTCTAAGTAGTAAACACAAAATGAGTAACATTTCGAAGTGTTCATAAACAAATTAAGACAACCACTGAACAAATGAAAGGGTTCGTGACCCCCGCTGACCACCCAAGCGTCGGTGGGCTCTGGTGCTCGCAGGCTTCTGAGATCGGCACCTCCACGGCACCATGGCCGCCACAAATGAAAGGTTTTTTGAAAGATTGGCTATCGATCTTGGTCTCTCTGTGTCGATGTCGGCCTATTCTCCGTCGATGTCGGTCTGTCTTTGTCGATCCCTGTTTATCTCGCTGTGTCTCCAGCGAACTTGGTCTGTCTGTGTCCATGTGGGTTCTTCTCTGTCGATTTCGGTCCTTCTGTCGATCATTGTCCATCTAGTTCTCTATGTCCGTTGATCTCAGTCTATCTCTCTCTCTGTCTCTCTCTCTCTCTGTCTCTCTCTCTCTCTGTCCGTTGCTCTATATTAAAAACGGTTCTCTTTTACATTGACATACTTGGTTGGATTTGGACTCGGAGTCGCTATTCCAAGCCCTCCCAGACTCGTCTTCTCTGAAACGGAGTTGTATTGGGAGAAATGCCAAGCCCTCCGAAACGCCCTTCTCTATCACATTGCCACAAGACAAAAACAGTGTGATTGGATTTTAGGAACTTACAGGGTTTTTGGGAAAAAAACGGAACTTAGACGTTTTGCGAAGTTACTTACATCTGTTTGTCGCATAAGATTTATACTTTTTCTTCGAACTTACATCGTTTGTGAAAGGTCAACTTTAAAGGTTTTTCGGAAGTCACTTATACCTTTTGTGGGAAAAAAAATTTCTTCAAATTAACACAATTTGCTTAAGGTTACACCTTTTCGTGGAAATGCTTATACTATTTCTGAAAGGTTACTCCTTTTTGTGTAGGAATTTATGGCATAACATTTATAGCTTATTTTCGAACTTACACCTTTTGTGGAAGCCCAACTTAAAGCTTTTTCGGAAGTGACTTATACCTTTTGTGAAAAAATAATTTCATCAAATGTACACCTTTTGCTTTAGCTTATACTTTTCGTGGGCCTTATATTTTTTTGAAAAGTTACTTTTTTTAATTTTGGGCATAAGATTTATACCTTTTCTTCGAACTTACACCTTTTGTGGAAACTCAAGTTAAAGCTTTTTCGGAAGTGACTTATACCTTTTGTGAAAAAATAATTTCATCAAATGTACACCTTTTGCTTAAGCTTATACCTTTTCGTGGAACTGCTTATATTTTTTTTGAAAAGTTACTCCTTTTCTGTAAGAATTTTTGTCATAACATTTATACATTTTCTTCGAAATTACACCTTTTGTGGAAGCTCACGTTAAAGCTTTTTCGGAAGTAACTTATACCTTTTGTGGAAAAATAAATTCATAAAATTTACACCTTTTGGTGAAGCTTATACCTTTTCGTGGAAGTGCCAATATTTTTTTGGAAAAGTTACTCCTTTTGTGTAAGAATTTTTGGCATAACATTTATACATTTTCTTCGAACTCACACCTTTTGTGGAATCCCAACTTAAAGCTTTTTCGGTAGTGACTTATACACTTTGTAAAAAAATAAATTCACCAAATTTACACCTTTTGCTTAAGCTTATACCTTTTCGTGGAAGTGCTTATATTTTTTTGAAAAGTTACTCCTTCTGTGAAATAATTTTTGTCATAAGATTTATACTTTTTCTTCAAACTTACACCTTTTGTGAAAGAGTATATAAGTACAATAGAATAAATGTTATGCCAAAAATTCTTACATAAAATGAGTAGCTTTTCAAAAATGGTGTAAGTATTTTCATGAAAAGGTGTAAGCTTAAGCTGAAGGTGTAAACGAATGAAATTTATTTTTCACAAAAGGTATAAGTGACTTCGAAATAGCTTTAAGTTGGGCCTTCACAAATGGTGTAAGTTCGAGGAAAAAGTGTAAATCTTATGCCAAAAATTCTTACAGAAAAGGAGTAACTTTTCAAAAATCGTGTAAATATTTTGACGAAAAGTATGAAGGAGTAACATTTCAAAGTGTTCATAACCACAAAAGGAGTAACAAAGGGTTCATTTCAAAATGTTTGTAAACACAGAAGGAGTAACATATGTTCATTTCTAAGTAGTACAAACACAAAAGGAGTAACATTTCGAAGTGTTCATAAACAAATTGAGACAACCACTGAACAAATCAAAGGGTTCGTGACCGTGACCACCAGCGTCGGTGGGCTCGGTGCTCATGAGCTCGAGATCGGCACCTCCACGGCACCGCCGCAAAATGAAAGGTTTTTGAAAGATTGGCTATCGATCTTGGTCTCTACGTGTCGATGTCGGCCTATTCTCCGTCGATGTCGGTCTCTCTCTGTCGATCCTGTTATCCGACTGTCTCCAGCGATCTTGGTGCATCTGTGTCCATGTGGGTCCTTCTCTGTCGATATCTGGCGATTTCGGTCCTTCTGTCGATCATTGATCATTTAGGTCTCTATGTCCGTTGATCTCAGTCTATCTCTCTCTCTCACATGCATGCATCCGTAGTTGCTCTACATTAAAGCGGTTCTCTTTACATTGACATAGTTGGTTGGATTTGGACTCGAGTCACTATTCCAAGCCCTTCGAGAATCGTCTTCTCGAAGCGGAGTTGTCTTTGGGAGAAAGGCCAAGCCCTCTAAAACGCCATTCTCTCTCACATTGCCACAAGACAAAAACAGTGTGATTGGATTTTAGGAACTTACAGGTTTTCTGGGGAAAAACGGAACTTAGACGTTTTGCGAAGTTACTTACATCTGTTTGTCGCATAAGATTTCTACTTTTTCTTCGAACTTATGCCGTTTCTGAAAGGTCAACTTTAAAGGTTTTTCGGAAGTCACTTATACCTGTTGTGGGAAAAAAAATTCATCAAATTAACACAATTTGCTTAAGGTTACACCTTTTCGTGGAAATGCTTATACTATCTCTGAAAAGTTACCCCATTTGTGTAGGAATTTATGGCATAACATGTATAGGTTATTTTCGAACTTACACCTTTTGTGGAAGCCCAACTTAAAGCGTTGTCGGAAGTGACTTATACCTTTTGTGAAAAAATAATTTCATCAAATGTACACCTTTTGCTTAAGCTTATACCTTTTCGTGAAACTGCTTATATTTTTTTGAAAAGTTACTCCTTTTCTGTACGAATTTTTGGCATAAGATTCATACCTTTTCTTCGAACTTACACCTTTTGTGGAAGCTCAAGTTAAAGCTTTTTCGGAAGTAACTTATACCTTTTGTGGAAAAATAAATTCATCAAATTTACACCTTTTGGTGAAGCTTATACCATTTCGTGGAAGTGCCTATATTTTGTTTCAAAAGTTACTCCTTTTGTGTAAGAATTTTTGGCATAACATTTATAGCTTTTCTTCGAACTTACACCTTTTGTGAAAGAGTATATAAGCACAATAGTATAAATGTTCTGCCAAAAATTCTTACATAAAAGGAGTAACTTTTCAAAAATGGTGTAAGTATTTTCATGAAAAGGTGTAAGCTTAAGCTGAAGGTGTAAACGAATGAAATTTATTTTTCAGAATAAGTATAAGTGACTTCCGAAATAGCTTTAAGTTTGGCCTTCACAAATGGTGTAAGTTCGAGGAAAAAGTGTAAATCTTATGCCAAAAATTCTTACACAAAAGGAGAAACATTTCCAAGTGTTCCTAACCACAAAAGGAGTAACAAATGGTTCATTTCAAAATGTTTGTAAACACAGAAGGAGTAACATATGTTCATTTCTAAGTAGTAAACACAAAAGGAGTAACATTTCGAAGTGTTCGTAAACAAATTGAGACAACCAGTGAACAAATCAAAGGGTTCGTGACCCCCGCTGACCACCCAAGCGTCGGTGGGCTCCGGTGCTCGCAGGCTTCTAAGATCGGCACCTCCACGGCATCGCCGCCGCAAATGAAAGGTTTTTTGAAAGATTGGCTATCAATCTTGGTCTTTCTGTGTCGATGTCGGCCTATTCTCCGTCGATGTCGGTCTCTCTCTGTCGATCCCTGTTTATCTCGCTCTGTCTCCAGCGATCTTGGTCTGTCCGTGTCCATGTGGGTTCTTCTCTGTCGATCTCTGTCGATTTCGGTCCTTCTGTCGATCATTGTCCATCCAGGTCTCTATGTTCGTTGATCTCAGTCTATCTCTCTCTCTCTCCCTGTCTGTCCGTTGCTCTATATTAAAAACGATTCTCTTTTACATTGACATACTTGGTTGGATTTGGACTCGGAGTTGCTATTCCAAGCCCTCCCAAACTCGTCTTCTCTGAAACGGAGTTGTACTGGGAGAAAGGCCAAGCCCTCTGAAACGCCCTTCTCTCTCACATTGCCACAAGACAAAAATAGTGTGATTGGATTTTAGGAACTTACAGGTTTTCGAGGGGGAAAAACGGAACTTAGACATTTTATGGAAAATAACCTTTTCATAAAGTTTGTTAAAAGAAAGAAATTATTTGAGAAAAGGTATAACCTTTTCAAATATGGTGTATGTTTGTCCGAAGAAGGTGTAAATTTCCATAGAAAAGATGTAAGTTTTGTTTTTCACTAAAGGTGTAACTTGAAATAAGAAGTGTAAATTTTATGAAAAAGGTATTTCCACAAAATGTGTAATTTTTCAAGAAGTTGTAAATATTTCCGAGAGATGGTGTAAATTTTAAGGAAAGCTGTAAAATTGATTTAATGGTTGTAAACTTTGTGAGTTTTTGGAAAAACTATATGTTCCCAAAGAAGACCAATTATCGGTTTAATGTTTAGCTTACGAAGATATAAGTTCCCAAAGTAGACCAATCCCAATAAAGGTGAATGCTTCGTTTTTAGAAAAGAAAGTTCCAAGGTGTAACTTTTATTAAGAAAATTAATTTAAAGATACAAGTTCCAAGGTGTAACTTTTATGAAGAAAAATAATTTATAAATGATGTCAGTTTTCATTAAAAGGTGTAAGTTGTCAGAACAAGTATAAAAAATGCCGAAGTATTCAGAAGAGGTGTAAGTTCCGTCGGCCCCTCCGTCTCTCTTCCATCTCGGACCTCTCTCTTTGTTTTTCTTTCTCTCTGCCCGTCTCTCCGTTGTTCCATTTCCCCGTAGCCGTAGGGTTTTATAGAGAAAAATATTTGAGGGCCGAACTTAAGTTGTTGGGAAGGCTAGCCATGGAAGTGGATGCATAAATACTTTTTTTAAGTTGATTTTTGTCCGTGGAGCACAACCGCAAGGGTTAATCGAGCACCACCATCGGTTTGTCTGATCCAGTTGGTATTTCCTTTATTTCGTGCTGGTACATTATCTGTCTCCTTGTTTGTCTTCTATCATTCGCATATTCCTTCACACCCAACCCGAAATCGACACCAACGGAACTGTTCTGTACTCCATTTTCGTATTTTGTGCTATTCGAATAGGAACTCTTCCCTCTGCTAACCGAAATGGACCCAATAGGAACTGTTCTGTACTCGATTTTTGTATTTTCTCCCTTTCGAATAGGAAGTCTTCCCTCTGCTATCAGTGCTGCAAGTTGAACATAGGTATCATAGTAGTTAGCAACAAGCATAAAAGGTGTTCTCCATTTACATGGCGAACTTGTTACGTTGGGTTATATATAACGAAAGAAGACTTGAAAAAAAATTTGTGTAATGTTGGGACGGGAAAAACGAATTTTTTTGTTTTTTCAAGTAGCCAAAAAAGGAAAAATAAGAAACTCGATAAACAAACAATGACTAATCTTGTTTCCGCAACGGGTAGCACACTTGGTTGAATTCTGCTTTCAATTTTGTACTACTCGCTGATTTTATATTGCTGGACCTTATGTTTAGAAACAATCTGTGTTACACGGACTCTTGAAAATAGAGCAAATACCTGTGTCGAACACCTGAGAGTCGAACAAGGGTATGGGATATGTGTCAGATACTTTTCAACCGACACTTCTTATATAATTGTATATAAAACAATTATTATATGTGCAAATTATTGTGAAATTACTATAAATGTGATTTCGACACTGTGAGTTACATGTAGTACCATTTTATGTCACATATTAGACAAAAAATATGATATTTTTTCCCCACACTACGTACCATTGAATGTAGGGTTAAGATTTAATTAGTCCGACCTGTACATACATACCGCACCCGGCACCCGTACTCGAGTCCGTGTAACACAGTAAACAACTCTTTCTTTCAGTGCTGAATTTCATGCATAGTTGACGGTATTCAACTTAAAACATAGGAAAGCGAATTGAAAGAGTTGAAATGAGGATGACGCTTTCCAAATTTTGTAGAGAGTTATTCGTTTCCACACCCAGTTCTGAATCAAGACTTGAAGTGTTCACTTTTATGGCTAGCCTTTCCAACAACTTAAGCGGCCAGAGACGATGGCAGAAAACCAATACCTTTTCCCCACCTGAGTCGGACAACCGTAACAGATTAAGGAAGAAGTTTGCCTTTAGTCCTTCTCTAATATCCAACTTTTCTAAGATGTGGTCCATTCGGGCATCGTCAATGCCCTCTGTTTCTGTGGTTGACGTGTCTGTAGGTGAACTCTTTAGGAGGTATCTGAACTGTGTGTGCACATACAGTGTACTCACATCCCAAGTGATGTTCAATTGGTTAACGAAGTTGTTCAGTTCTTCAACTTCATGAACTGTTGTAACGGCGAGGTTCAGAAATTCAGAAAAGTCAAGAAGCCCAGGCAATTCACGAAGAAAATCTCCTTCGTAGAAATGGATAACCTTGCCTGTCATTGCATGCAACTTGTGAATGACGGTTACCTTTCTGTTGAAGTTATCGTCTTGCATATATATATAGCAGTTACATTTGAAGAGGAAGGTAGCTATCATTCATGAGTTGCGGGCTGTCTGGACTTTATTGAGCAAGTTCATGAAATGCGTACTCTTATTTGTCTTTTTTATGACATTTGTGCAGAATGAGAATGGATGGGTACGTTACTAATATTTGTTGGCAGTCAGTGGCAGTCTTGCATGTTTCATTGTCACATACAATTGATGAAACTTGCTTGTAAGCCCGGAAAAGTATTCTTCTCTGATCTGGCCACTGTCTGAGCACCCGAAGGTAATGGAGCATGGGCCAGGATGCAGCCACCTCGATTCTGTGCAACGAAGTTGCTCAGTAAGAAATTGAAGCCCTCAACTTGATGGCTGGCCTTTCCAACAACTTAAGCGGCCGGAGACGATGGCTAAAAACCAATACCTTCTCCCCACTTGACTCGGACAAGCCTAACAGATTAAAGAAGAAGTTTGCCTTCAGTCCTTCTCTAATATCCAACTTTTCTAAGATGTGGTCCATCCAGGCCTCGTCAATGCCCTCTGTTTCTGTGGTTGACGTGTCTGTAGGTGAACTCTTTAGGAGGGATCTGAATCAAGTGCACATACAGTGTGCTCCCATCCCAGGTGATGCTCAACTTCTTAACGAAGTTGTTCAGTTCTTCAAGTTCACGAACAATCGTAAGGGGGAGGTGAAGAAATTCAGAAAAGCCAAGAAGCCCAGGCAATTCATGAAGAAAATCTCCTTCATAGAAATGGAGAACCTTGCCTGTCATTGCACGCAACTTTTGAATGACAGTTACCTTTGTCTTGAAGTTATCATGTTGCATATATATATAGCAGTTACATTTGAAGAGGAAGGTAGCTGTCATTCATGAGTTGCGGGCTGTCTGGACTTTATTGAGCGAGTTCTTGCAATGCGTACTCTCATTTGTCTTTTTTATGACATTCGTGCAGAATGAGAATGGATGGGTACGTTAGTAATATTTGTTGGCAGCCAGTGGCAGTCTTGCATGTTTCATTGTCATATACAATTGATGAAACTTGCTTATACGCCCGGAAAAGTATTCTTCTCTGATCAGGCCACTGTCTGGGCACCCGAAGGTAATGGAGCATGGGCCAGGATGCAGCCACCTCGATTCTGTGCAACGAAATTGCTCAGTAGGAAATTGAAGCCCTCAACTTGATGGCTGGCCTTTCCAACAACTTAAGCGGCCGGAGACGATGGCTGAAAACCAATACCTTCTCCCCACCTGACTCGGACAAGCCTAACAGATTAAGGAAGAAGTTTGCCTTCAGTCCCTCTCTAATATCCAACTTTTCTAAGATGTGGTCCATCCGGGCATCGTCAATGCCCTCTGTTTCTGTGGTTGACGTGTCTGTAGGTGAACTCTTTAGGAGGGATCTGAACTGTGCGTGCACATACAGTGTGCTCCCATCCCAGGTGTTGCTCAACTTCTTAACTAAGTTGTTCAGTTCTTCAAGTTCACGAACTGTCGTAAGGGGGAGGTGAAGAAATTCAGAAAAGTCAAGGAGGCCAGGCAATTCACGAAGAAAATCTCCTTCGTAGAAATGGAGAACCTTGCCTGTCATTGCACGCAACTTTTGAATGATGGCTACCTTTGTCTTGAAGTTATCATGTTGCATATATATATAGCAGTTACATTTGAAGAGGAAGGTAGCTGTCATTCATGAGTTGCGGGCTGTCTGGACTTTATTGAGCGAGTTCTTGCAATGCATACTCTCATTTGTCTTTCTTATGACATTCGTGCAGAATGAGAATGGATGGGTACGTTAGTAATATTTGTTGGCAGGCAGTGACAGTCTCGATTGTTTCATTGTCACATACAATTGATGAAACTTGCTTGTACGCCCGGAAAAGTTACCTTTCTCTGATTTGGCCACTGTCTGCGCACCCGAAGGTAATGGAGCATGGACCATGATGCAGCCACCTGGATTCTGTGCAACGAAGTTGCTCAGTAGGAAATTGAAGCCCTCAAGTTGATGGCTGGCCTTTCCAACAACTTAAGCAGCCGGAGACGATGGCTGAAAACCAATACCTTCTCCCCATCTGACTCGGACAAGCCTAACAGATTAAGGAAGAAGTTTGCCTTCAGTCCTTCTCTAATATCCAACTTTTCTAAGATGTGGTCCATCCGGGCATCGTCAATGCCCTCTGTTTCTGTGGTTGACATGTCTGTAGGTGAACTCTTTAGGAGGGATCTGAACTGTGCGTGCACATACAGTGTGCTCCCATCCCAGGTGATGCTCAACTTCTTAACTAAGTTGTTCAGTTCTTCAAGTTCACGAATTGTCGTAAGGGGGAGATGAAGAAATTCAAAAAAGTCAAGGAGGCCAGGCAATTCACGAAGAAAATCTCCTCCGTAGAAATGGAGAATGTGGTGGCCGAATAATTAGGCGAGGATAAGGGAGGTATATTTCAGAAGCTTCACGCTAGACGGCATATATCCCGCAAGAATACGGGGCCGAATAGGATAGATAGGCCGTATTTGGACCCCTCCCTAGAGCCGAATAGAAGAAAAAATAATTATTGAAAAAGTAGGCCCAGGCCCCGAGGCCCAGAGAATGGATATAAATACAAGAGCTTCAGATTTGTAAAGGTACGTAAGAATCACTTCTGAAAACTTAGTAAACAAGCTCTCTTGAGCAGCGGAACTGACTTGCCCGTCGGAGTGCTAATTCCGGCACCCCCGACCGGAGTGTTCGTATCTTTTTAGGTGACTAGCTGAGGATCATTGGCGTCTTTCAGGATCTAAGGAGTATTTCCAAACCCTTTCACCACAATTGGCGCCGTCTGTGGGAATACTCAAATACATCCATGGAAGGCGTGACCGAAGATCCCCCGATAACCACCAACGAGATAACACAGGAAGACGACCTCACCCCAGCTAATATGCTCGGAAAAGAAACCATCCCAACACGACGCGCCCTGAACTTCGATTCACCAACAACTTCAGCACAAGAAACAATGCATGCTATCATAGAACAAGCAAAGCAGAATGAACATAGGCTCGAGAACATGATCGTTGAGAACGAGCGACTCCGTCAAGATTTGGCTCTGGAGGTAGCAAAGTCTAGAGAGGCCATGCGCCAGGAACCAGAGCGACCCCCGAGGGCAGACGGACAAAGGCCTCGGGCTCGCCCGAAGGATACCGATAGCAGCTCCAACTCATCATCCACGGAGCTCGACACAAGGGGACGATCCGAGACCTCCAGCTCCTCCAGAAAGGATCTGAGAACAAGGAACAAGCGCAGGAGAAGCAGCTCACACGAGGAAGACCAGCATGATCCTTTTGTTCGACGGATCGCAAGGGCGTCCCTGCCCAAGAAATTCAAAGCTCCCTCGTTCACTCTATATGACGGAAAATCAGACCCCACTGATCATATCCATCATTACAAACAGGCCATGACGCTGCACGCAGACAATGAAGCCCTCATGTGTCGAATATTCCTTAGCAGCCTAGGTCCGCTAGCCGTTAGGTGGTATTACAAGTTGGAGCCAACTTCGATTAAAAGCTTCCGACAGCTGCAGAAATCCTTCAGGGCCAGGTTCATCACCAACGAGGTATAACCGAAACAGGCCGACTCCCTCTGGGCTATGCAGATCCAGTCAGGAGAAACGCTTAGAGCGTACTCGGCACGATATTGGGAGTGCTTCAACCTTGTTGACAACGCCTGCAACGACTCCATGGCCATCACCGCCTTCAAAATGGGTTTACATCCCGACAATGTTCCCTCGACCGTAAGGTCCCCAAAACACCCGGCATTGATGAAAAAAGTTGAGCATTATTGTAAAGCCAAAGAGGACGCCCTGAGGATAAAAGCCGGACAAACCCCCAAAGAAACGGCCTTCCCAAACCGCCGACCAATAAGCTCCGTCACGCGCCGAGCCCCGAGCCTCGATAACGGACCAAGCGGGATAAACGGTGAGACTCCGCCGATCAAGCGATCGGTGCCCCATCGAACTAATGAACAACTACAAGTCGACAAAGCAGACGCCGAGGCGTAATGCATAAGAAGTATACGGAGTTGGTAGAGTCGATCGCGGCAATAATGACCAAAGTCCAGTACCCTCCATTTTTCAAGTGGCGGCGAAGATGGGGCCTCCGACACACGGAGGAGGGACGATGCGAATACCACAAAGATCATGGCCACGAAACCGAGGGTTGTTATGCGCTAAAGGATCATCTAGGGGGACTCGCGCCAGATGGTCGATTGGAGCAAAACGTGAGCCAGGGGAGGCCAACCAAAGCACCAGCCTTGTGACAGGATTCACCTCCGCTTGGCGTGATCCACGTAATCTACGGTTTGCCAAAGATCCTCGATCGTGCATACCGCCCCGCCGCACCAATCCCCCAAAACATAACATGTCGAACCGCCGCCCAAAGAAGTCTCGACAATTGATTCGATGACTCGACTGCCCGAACGGCGGCTAGCCACGTCGATCCTTTGGTCGTCAAATTACACGTACGACAGTTCAGCGTTGAACGCATTCTCATAGACCCAGGAAGCACTTCAGAAATCCTATTTTACAGAACTTTTGTCGAACTTGGCCTCAACAAATCGGACCTATCACCGTCGTCTCAGGCGCTGATCGGCTTCAACGCGAATCCAGAGTATCCGTTGGGGAGGGTCGTGCTACCTGTTCGAGCGGGCTCAAAGACAGTTGACATGGACTTCTTGGTTGTGAAGCTTCCGTCGCCATATAATGCCATCATGGGGCGCCCCTGGTTGCATGTCATGAAGGCCGTCCCAAGCACCTACCATCAGCTTATGCGCTTCCCAACAGCCCGTGGCATCGAGGAGATCCGCGGCTCACCACGGTCCGCGCGTACGTAGACTATGAACATAGACTCCATTTACAGACCCGACTTGTGGGATCCGATGTTTGTACTGGTCCCACGTTTTAATGAAAATTGATTTTCTCTGTCGTTCTCCTTCAAGCCCCTTCGCGGATACCACGATTGGCCAAAATAAGTCTCCGGATTCGGAGCCCCCTTTGGTGCATGACACCTTAGGGCCGAATAAGTCTCCGGATTCGGAGCCCCCTTTGGTGCATGACACCTTAGGGCCGAATAAGTCTCCGGATTCGGAGCCCCCTTTGGTGCATGACACCTTAGGGCCGAATAAGCCTCCAGATTCAAGCCCCGTTTGGTGCATGACACCTTAGGGCCAAATAAGCCTCCGGATTCGGAGCCCCCTTTGGTGCATGACACCTTAGGGCCGAATAAGCCTCCGGATTTGGAGCGCCCTTCGTGGATATCACGATTGACCAAATTAAGTCTCCGGAATTGGAGCCCCCTTTGGTGCATGACACCTTAGGGCCGAATAAGTCTCCGGATTCGGAGCCCCCTTTGGTGCATGACACCTTAGGGCGAATAAGCCTCGGATTCAGAGCCCCTTTGGTGCATGACACCTTAGGGCAATAAGCCTCCGGATTCGAGCGCCCTTCGTGGATATCACGACACAAATTAAGTCTCCGGATTCGAGCCCCGTTGGTGCATGACACCTTAGGGCGAATAAGTCTCCGGATTCGAGCCCCTTTGGTGCATGACACCTTAGGGCGAATAAGCCTCCGGATTCGAGCGCCTCGTGGATATCACGACACAAATTGAGTCTTGATTCGGAGCCCCTTTGGTGCATGACACCTTAGGGCGAATAAGTCTCCGGATTCGAGCCCCTTTGGTGCATGACACCTTAGGGCGAATAAGCCTCCGGATTCGGAGCGCCTTCAGAGATATCACGATCAAATTGAGTCTCCGGATTCGAGCCCCTTTGGTGTATGACACCTTAGGGCGAATAAGTCTCCGGATTCGAGCCCCTTTGGTGCATGACACCTTAGGGCCAATAAGCCTCGATTTGGAGCGCCTTCGTGGATATCACGACACAAATTGAGTCTCCTGATTCGGAGCCCCTTTGGTGCATGACACCTTAGGGCCAATAAGTCTCCTGATTCGAGCCCCTTTGGTGCATGACACCTTAGGGCGAATAAGCCTCCGGATTCAGCGCCTTCGTGGATATCACGACACAAATTGAGTCTCCGGATTCGAGTCCTTTTTGGTGCATGACACCTTAGGGTCAATAAGTCTCGGATTGGAGCCCTTTGGTGCATGACACCTTAGGGTGAATAAGCCTCGATTCGAGCGCCTTCGTGGATATCACGACACAAATTGAGTCTCTGATTCGAGCCCCTTTGGTGCATGACACCTTAGGGCGAATAAGTCTCCGGATTCGAGCCCCTTTGGTGCATGACACCTTAGGGTCAATAAGCCTCGGATTCGAGCGCCTTCGTGGATATCACGACACAAATTGAGTCCCTGATTCGAGCCCCTTTTGGTGCATGACACCTTAGGGCGAATAAGTCTCTGGATTCGAGCCCCTTTGGTGCATGACACCTTAGGGCGAATAAGCCTCCAGATTCGAGCGCTGCTCAGGATATCACGACACAAATTGAGTCTCCTGATTCAAGCCCCTTTGGTGCATGACACCTTAGGGCCGAATAAGTCTCCGGATTCGGAGCCCCCTTTGGTGCATGACACCTTAGGGCCGAATAAGCCTCCGGATTCGGAGCCCCCTTTGGTGCATGACACCTTAGGGCCGAATAAAGCTCCGGATTCGGAGCCCCCTTTGGTGCATTACACCTTAGGGCCGAATAAGTCTCCGGATTCGGAACGCTCTTCGTGGATATCACGATTGGCCAAATTAAGCCTCCGGATTCGGAGCCCCCTTTGGTGCATGACACCTTAGGGCCGAATAAGCCTCCGGATTCGGAGCGCCCTTCGTGGATATCACGATTGGTCAAATTGAGTCTCCGGATTCGGAGCCCCCTTTGGTGCATGACACCTTAGGGCCGAATAAGTTTTCGGATTCGGAGCCCCCTTTGGTGCATGACACCTTAGGGCCGAATAAGCCTCCGGATTCGGAGCGCCCTTCGTGGATATCACGATTGGCCAAATTGAGTCTCCAGATTCGGAGCCCCCTTTGGTGCATGACACCTTAGGGCCGAATAAGTCTCCGGATTCGGAGCCCCCTTTGGTGCATGACACCTTAGGGCCGAATAATCCTCCGGATTCGGAGCCCCCTTTGGTGCATGACACCTTAGGGCCAAATAAGTCTCCTGATTCGAGCCCCTTTGGTGCATGACACCTTAGGGCGAATAATTCTCCGGATTCGAGCCCCTTTGGTGCATGACACCTTAGGGCGAATAAGTCTCCGGATTCGAGCGCCTTCGTGGATATCACGACACAAATTAAGCCTCCGGATTCGGAGCCCCCTTTGGTGCATGACACCTTAGGGCCGAATAAGCCTCCGCATTCGGAGCGCCCTTCGTGGATATCACGATTGGCCAAATTAAGTCTCCGGATTCGGAGCCCGCTTTAATCAACTCACTAATATGGTCCACCGGACAAGGCGTACCTTAGCCGGCCCACGATTAAGACCCATTCCAGCCAAACTCGCACCCCGCCTAAGGCAAGGGCCGATCCCCGAGTACAGGAACAATATTTAAGTTAAAATATCTAAGCCAGACAAAAGTTCCACTAGCAAACTATTGAACCATACGAAACGAGGTTCTTAACCGGGATCAGGAACATTCATTCGGCATTGCTAAAACATTTTCAGAATAAAACTCAACTATATGAAATAACACTTTACTATATGAAATAACACTTCTTATTTCATTAAAAAGGTGTTACATAGACGCAATCCGCGTTCGAACATTACAATATCTACCTCTAACTTCTAAGACAAGTCAACCCATCGACTCGACCCTTGTCATCAGAACAACCATGCCGCCAGGCCTCCGACACCATCGACAATGTCAAGGCCAAGATCCAAGACAAGGGAGGTTAGGAGTAACGGTCGCTGTGCTTCCTTTCAGAGCGATCTGCTTCGACGACTTGGAGATTGATGTGTTTCCAGTTTCTCCTCTCAGCGGTCCACCTCCCACACCGGAGAATCCTCCGCCGCAAACCATTCGAGCGCCAAGTTCGGCCAGAGTTTGAGCTCCTGCAACTATCATCACCATCCGATGGTAAGAACTGTTGGTCATCCCACGCAATAGATGCTGGAGAACCAAATATGCTTGACTGCATGAGGCGCTCCGCTTATTCTCAAGAATGGCCGCGATCTCGAGGCCCAAGTCCCGGCGATTTTATTAACACTAAACTCCACGAACACAATCGCTTGGTCAACATTCTCCACGACCTAATTAACCCAACAATTGGCTAAAACGCGCACAAGATAGGGTAAAAATTACCTAGCCCAATCGGCCAGACATCCGCATTCAAGCCAACTCAAAGCGCCGTAGTCCCTCCGATCCTCGACTCACTGTTAGACACCTTAGGCTTTGTTCAAAAGATTAAACGACCATTATATGGAGGCCGATCACGCATAACGAATCGGCGCCGACATGCAATCAAATTAAACACACGTCCGATTGATGTATTTACGCTCCAAACATTTATGCAATCAAATTAAACACACACACGCCAATGCGGACACAATTTGACATTTTCAATAAAGCATCTTTTATTTAAAGAATCAAGAAATTACATAATCAGTAACGCCACCATTGCTCAACCTTACAATAATTAAAGTCATATGGCACGCCTCATCCTCACTCTTCTTAACCTCGAAGCGTAAAACGGAAAGTCTCATCGTGATAGAGAGGTGACGCCAATCGATGCCCGACAAGCTTAAGAGATTCGGCCCGAGATGCCTTGATCCAACCATGCGAACCCACGATTTTCACATCGCAAACCTCTTCGCAAGCTTCTCGGGTCTTCGGATTCCAACCAAGCCGCCCTTCGTGAAAACCTTTCTCATAAGATCTCCTTGGCGGACTCCACGAACATGCTCGCCGCTTCACGATCGGCAATGGCAATTTTATAGTTTATCGGCAACCCTCTCTTCCACGATCGATTCACCGCCTCATTGCTTGAACTTGAGCCGTTTTGATCTTCCTTAATTCACATTCAGCCGCCTCCACGCGAGCCTCCAAACTGCGGATATGCTCATCCTTTTTCTCCATTTCTCAGCGGGCGGCGCGCAATCGCATCCCGACTTCATAAGCCGAATAGAGCCCTTTCACCGCCCCATGAATGCCCTCGCGAAACACTTCGTAGTCCTGATGACCAACCATTGACTACTGAACTTCCGGAGGAAATATTTGTCGAGCAAACTCGACCGCCACGTCTGGGTCTCCCACGATCGAGTCCGCCTCCGTCATGGGCTTGTTCTTCACGAACACTGCAAAACTTAACGGGCACGGATTCGCGTCTGATCTCCTTTCAACTTGGGCGTGTGGCGATCTCCCATGAGACTGCCTGTCCCGTTTGGGCGACCTACTACGACGTCAAGGAGATTGACGCCTCTCCCGACCCATAGAACTCTTACTCCCAGCACGCAAGGGTGTACCGCAGTGTTCACTTCGATCCATATCATCGCCAAGCTCAGCCAATGTCTTGGCTTCCCCTTTGCTGTTAAAGAAGAGTTTGTTCGACATACGCACAATAGATTTTCTCTCACGAGTCTGAATCAGATACCTACCACTCTTAAAAGTTGTGCCCTTAATCATTTAACACTCGCAGAGGCAGCACGATCGAGGCAAGTTCATTAGTCGCGAAACCCAATCGCCTGACGCCGAATAGGCCAACGGCAGGACAAGCTTTTGGCTCAAGATATTCAGCCAAAGTGCGTAGTACTCCAATTCGCTCATGAATTGATCCTCAGAGCTGAGTTCCTATCATGAACCCACTAGGCAAGGGCGATCCATCAATCCAAGGACACAAGATCAAGAGGCGTGAAATTGCAAATGGTGATTTTGATGAGATATATATGAAATCTGCAGAACCCGATATTGACCAATCTTTTCCCTCTACCTTCAAGTGGTTCTATGAAATTGCAAATGGTGTTTAGAAGAGTTCTAGATAAAATCATTCGTACACAAAGAAAATCATCCTACCATGAGTTGACTGGCAAGAACAGATTTATTAATCTATTTGGACCAAGTACCCCAGCCGGTTCACAAGTTGATTCAGTGCTAGAATTCTTTTTATGAACCCACTGGGGCAAGGGCAGATTCACAAATCGTGGTTTCCCAATAAAGATATGCAATTCCATTTTACCAAATGCATTGACAAATACGTAACTCTTTCATTAAAAGTAAAATTATAAGAATTCTTTCATACGTAATGTGCGATGGTAGCAAAATTACAAGAAATTTTCATTAATAAATTGCGCTACCGATGCTAACCAATTTATACATGAAAACTACCTCGAACCAACAAATCACTATCCAAAAGAAAAACAAAAACAAAAAGACGCCTACACGGCTCAAATCATTCATCCAGATTTGACTCAAGTGGTCGAACGCCCACCGCTTCATAAGGAATTGACACATCTAAGGTAACCTCAACAAGAAGAAGGGCTTTGAGCCACCCGTGTTTGAACCCGCGATTCTCAAATTTGGACACTTCTTCAACATATTCCGTCAGAGCGGGCGCCTCGCCTCAAAGGCCTCGATTCGGCTTTTATCGCGGCCGCTTTAAGCTCCTCTAATCGAGCTTCCGCTTCAAAGAAGTGATTCTTTGAGAGTTTGAGCGATTCCTCGCCACATTTGCCCTACCCTCAAGATCAACACGGTTTCGCATGACGCGAGCCCTCTCTTTCTCCGCTTCGGCTCAAGGCTTCCATTTCAAATTTCATAAGTTCAACTCGGCCGACTTTTTCGACCTCGCAACTCGTTTCCAAATGGTCAATTCTCCCGAGCGCATCACGCAAGCGGCGACCCAAGTCGGTGATCCTTCCGATCGTCTGCAAAACAATTCGGTACGATTAGACACCTTTATCTAACAAGAGCGAGATTAAGGCAACCTACCAGGAGTGCCAATTGAGCAGTTAGGGCAAATACCATAACATCGTGCACGGATCGAAGGCTTTGTTGTCGAGGCTGAAATTGAAGCCGCCAGCTCAGAGCCACTACCGATCCTCGACGGCCGCGTTAGATAAAATCGCAAGACGCCGATTTTAATAATAACAAACGGCGCGATCATGTCCGGGTTCTTCATGCCGAGGCCGCTTAGCGGGGCCAATTTCCGAGCTCGCTCTCCTCGACACCATGCTTTTGGCCATGTTCTAATCACCGTTCCCCATCGCCTACTTCCACCCTCTTTCTCCACATCGACGAAGAACCTCAACCGCCCCTCGAAACGGGTACAAGGGCTTGATCAAGCCGAATCCGAGCGCGATTCGCCTTCTTCCGGCGCCATCCGCCGGATTTCTTCTACGTACATCCGCTAGGCTTTCCTTCGCCATGCCCTCCAAGAAATCGCCGTAGATCCCCAGATTCGCAAAAAATATCCCCTAAGAGAAATCCGCTCGCTCGAGGTGGATGGCTCGGGCCTCAGATGCCGAAAGCGACGCCTTGTCGCCTCTACAACCCTCAAGAGACCTTCCAGGATCGGCGATCACCTCTAACCGGTTCGGCGTCTTCCAATCGTAATCTACGAGACCGATCGCCTAAGGTTTTTGAAGCGGGAAGATAAGGGCCGAGAGTCGTTGATCGCGTTGGAATCGATATTATCCGCAATGAGAAAGTAGTGTAAGTGGTTCGCATCAAGGAGAATATGGGCGGCTCTCCTTGCTTGTATGCGCTTGGGCGGCCGAAATATTCGAGTGCAATCTTGATTTCCCAAGAATCACGCTGCCAACCAAGTCAAGATTTTCTTCAACCTATTACCGCAGAAGAAAAAACGATAGGAAAGGAGCGAATAAGAGATAGTCCAAAGAAACAAGACATTGCATGGCAACTGGGTCACCTTTATGTCCGAATAGGGTCCAGCGATCCTCCCTATCAGCCTTGACCATCACGCCACAACCCGCTACGAATCGCAAGCATGGTCACCAAGTGATGGTCAAGATCTTTGGCCTCGAGAAAATATCGCCCAAATTTAACGGGAGGATTTGGCTAAGGCGAGTAATGCCGAATGGCCTAATCTCGAGGTTGATCCTAAGGCGCCGATTCAACTCTACTACCCCCATGATGATTCGAAGAAATTTACATTGGGTTGAGAAGGAATCAAACCCCAATAGCGAGAACGGCCCTCGTTGGGTAGGGGAAACGAACTCCGCCCTTAGCAATGGATAAAAGAGGGAATACTATAGTGTTTTGGTCTTCCCTCTCCATGTCGAGAGCGTTGTCCGTTACAAGGGATAAATGGACGTCATCAGGAATAGAGAAGTGTTGCCGGAAACCAGAGATACGACCCTCGGAAAGGAGGTCTTTCAAATGTTTGGCCATCTTAACAGAGAACTAAGTGTTCGCAGGAGCCAAAATAACAAACGGAAAATAGGATTACAAAGAAGGGATAAGGAAACTTACGAGGAGCAAATGAGACAAGGGAAGACGGGAAGAAGTTGCAAAAAACACGAGTCGCGGAGGGATATGCACTGACGATCCAAAAGTCTCACAAAATCGATTTAAACGAGAATTTGAAAAGACCGGTTTCAAAGCGCAATAAATGCTGAGATACACATGAATAGAGCGGAAAGCGTAATGATGAGAAAAGGTGCACCGACATATATATTGGGGCATGCGGTCACCGACAACTCTTGCTTTTTGAACTAAACTCACGGTTAATCGCCGCCAACAGGAGTTTGAGGGCAATTGTAGGCTTAATAATTAGGCGAGGATAAGGGAGGTATATTTCAAGCTTCACGCTAGACATATATCCCGCAAGAATACGGGCCTAATATGATAGATAGGCCGATATTTGGACCCCTCTCTAGAGCCTAATAGAAGAAAAATAATTATTGAAAAGTAGGCCCAGCCCCGAGGCCCGAGAGAATGGATATAAATACAAGAGCTTCAGATTTGTAAAGGTACGAAGAATCACTTCAAAACTTAGTAAACAAGCTCTCTTGAATGAATCGACTTGCCCGCTTGAGTGCTAATTCCGCACCTCGTCGAGTGTTCAGATCTTTCGTGTGACTAGCTGAGGATCATTGGCGTCTTTCAGGATCTAAGGAGTATTTTCAAACCCTTTCACCACAGAGAACCTTGCCTGTCATTGCACGCAACTTTTGAATGACGGCTACCTTTGTCTTGAAGTTATCATGTTGCATATATATATAGCAGTTACATTTGAAGAGGAAGGTAGCTGTCATTCATGAGTTGCGGGCTGTCTGGACTTTATTGAGCGAGTTCATGAAATGCGTACTCTCTTTTGTCTTTTTCATGACCTTCGTGCAGAATGAGAACGGATGGGTACGTTAGTAATATTTGTGCGCAGGCAGTGGCAGTCTTACTTGTTTCATTGTCACATACAATTGATGAAACTTGCTTGTACGCCCGGAAACGGTTACCTTTCTCTGATGTACCCACTGTCTGAGCACCTGAAGGTAATGGAGCATGGGCCAGGATTGCGCCACCTCGATTCTCTGCAACCAAGTTGCTCAGTAGACTGGCACTGGAAGCCAACAATTATGACTAACGTACCCATCCATTCTCATTCTGCACGAAGGTCATAAAAGACTTACACTTGAATGTACGCATTTCATGAACTCACTGAATAAAGTCCAGATAAGAATCCTCATGAATGACAGCTACCTTCCTCTTCAAATGTAACTGCTATATATATATGCAACATGATAACTTCAAGACAAAGGTAGCCGTCATTCAAAAGTTGTGTGCAATGACAGGCAAGGTTCTCCATTTCTACGAAGGAGATTTTCTTCGTGAATTGCCTGGCCTCCCTGACTTTTCTGAATTTCTTCACCTCTCCCTTGCGACAGTTCGTGAACTTGAAGAACTGAACAACTTAGTTAAGAAGTTGAGCATCACCTGGGATGGGAGCACACTGTATGTGCACGCACAGTTCAGATCCCTCCTAAAGAGTTCACCTACAGACACGTCAACCACAGAAACAGAGGGCATTGACGATGCCCGGATGGACCACATCTTAGCAAGTTGGATATTAGAGAAGGACTGAAGGCAAACTTCTTCCTTAACTGCTAGGGCTTGTCCGAGTCGTGGGGAGAAGGTATTGGTTTTCACCATCGCTCCACGATAAGTTGTTGGAAAGGCCACCATCAAGTTGAGGGCTTCGATTTCATCGAAAGCAACTTCAAGGTACGTAATCGAGGTGGCTGCATCCTGGCCCATCCTCCATTACCTTCGGGTGCTTAGACAGTGGATAGATCAGAGAAAGGTAACCGTTTCCGGGCGTACAAGCAAGTTTCATCAATTGTATGTGACAATGAAACAAGCAAGACTGCCACTGCCTGCCAACAAATATTAGTAACGTACCCATCCATTCTCATTCTGCACGAATGTCATAAAAAAGACAAATGAGAGTACGCATTTCATGAACTCACTCAATAAAGTCCAGACAGCCCGCAACTCATGAATGACAGCTACCTTCCTCTTCAAATGTAACTGCTATATATATATGCAACATGATAACTTCAAGACAAAGGTAGCCGTCATTCAAAAGTTGCGTGCAATGATAGGCAACGTTCTCCATTTCTACGAAGGAGATTTTCTTCGTGAATTGCCTGGCCTCCTTGACTTTTCTGAATTTCTTCACCTCCCCCTTGCGACAGTTCATGAACTTGAAGAACTGAACGACTTAGTTAAGAAGTTGAGCATCACCTGGGATGGGAGCACACTGTATGTGCACGCACAGTTCAGATCCCTCATAAAGAGTTCACCTACAGACACGTCAACCACAGAAACAGAGGGCATTGACGATGCCCGGATGGACCACATCTTAGAAAAGTTGGATATTAGAGAGGGGCTGAAGGCAAACTTCTTCCTTAATCTGTTAGGCTTGTCCGAGTCAGATGGGGAGAAGGTATTGGTTTTCAGCCATCGTCTCCGGCTTGTTGTTGGAAAGGCCACCATCAACTTGAGGGCTTCATTTCATCGAAAGCAACTTCGGTACGTAGAATCCGTGGTCAGATCATGGTCCATGCTCCATTACCTTCGAGTGTGCAGACAGTGGCCAGATCAGAGAAAGGTAACTTTTCCGGGAGTACAAGCAAGTTTTATCAATTGTATGTGACAATGAAACAAGCAAGATTGTCACTGCCTACCAACAAATATTACTAACGTACCCATCCATTCTCATTCTGCACGAATGTCATAAGAAAGACAAATGAGAGTACGCATTGCAAGAACTCGCTCAATAAAGTCCAGACAGCCCGCAACTCATGAATGACAGCTACCTTCCTCTTCAAATATAACTGCTATATATATATGCAACATGATAACTTCAAGACAAAGGTAACCGTCATTCAAAAGTTGCGTGCAATGACAGGCAAGGTTCTCCATTTCTACGAAGGAGATTTTCTTCATGAATTGCCTGGGCTTCTTAGCTTTTCTGAATTTCTTCACCTCCCCCTTACGATTGTTCGTGAACTTGAAGAACTGAACAACTTCGTTAAGAAGTTGAGCATCACCTGGGATGGGAGCACATTGTATGTGCACGCGCAGTTCAGATCCCTCATAAAGAGTTCACCTACAGACACGTCAACCACAGAAACAGAGGGCATTGACGAGACTTGGGTAGGCCAGGCATGAAGTTCAGGGCTTCAATTTCCTTGCTTGTTTCATTGTCACATACAATCGATGAGACTTGCTTGTACGCCCGGAAAAGTATTCTTCTCTGATCTGCCCACTGTCTGACCACCCGAAGGTAATGGGGCATGGGCCAAGATGCAGCCACCTCGATTCGCTACAACCAAGTTGCTCAGTAGGAAATTGAAGCCCTCAGTTGGAAATTGAAGTTGCTCAGTAGGAAATTGAAGCCCTCAACTGAATGGGGTTTCATCTGGTTTTTGTGGATGTGATGAGCACTAATTTCTCTAACAGCGGAATCGTGTCCAGATTGTTTAACCCCGTCATGAAATAGTTCAGTTGCTTCTGTGTCCTTTGTAGTCGGGCCTTCATAAAAGTATGTGCGTGTAGTCCTCACCGTGAAATGGAAAAACAAAATGTAGTCCTCCTCGTAATATTTATACATTATGCATTTATCGCTTGTACACATAATTATTTTAATTGTAAGTCGTGGTGAACTAAATGCAAAATTTGGATGTCTCATTCTTTCTTTTGTCCTGCTTCAAAATCAGATATGTGTTGGGAAATTCGCGTTGTTGTCTCAGGTTTACGCAAATTTTGAGGTTAATGTACCACATGTTGCTGCCGTTTGTTTGTGTTCTTGTAAATATTGATTCGAATACTTTGCAGGAGTTTTCGTCATTGCATCTGATGGATATTGGTCACCTCGCACCAACAATGTTAGTTTTCTTCTTAAAGACTTCCTACCACTTGGTTTCATACATATGTTTGTAAACAAACGCAATCGATCACCAAGGAATATGCTGATTTTTTTCCCGGATCAATTCTTACAGCAGCCCGTGTACTTTTGTGTTTGTGTTATTTGTTTTCCACAAATTTTGAATGGCCTCGCTTTGCAGCATCAATTTAGAACTTTTGTTTCAATTACGTCCATTTGATTACAACTCTTCACCGCTTTTGTATCGTAAAATATGCATATACGCGTCGATCGCACTTTTTGTTGTAGTGAACTTATAACTTTACTGAACTTACATAATCGCAATCAATTGACATTACAATCTTTGTTTTATAAATCACAAATGACATTAGCAATTAGACCGAAAATGTCCAGAAATTTTGAAAGGGACTTTCAGAATTTAGGTAGTTTAAAGTGCATCGATCCAAATTAGACAATGGACAAAAATGTGTACACCATCCCTGTAATTTCCCCTTCAATCTAATTTGTATGATTTGCTCTTTCATAAAGGGGAAGGAAAAGATTGAAGACAATTGCCGAACAAGAAATCCAAATGTCCTACACTATCGCTGGCTCTTGTCGGAAGCGGCCAGTTGCACCATTCATTTGTTACAGGTACTAGTTGTTTATTTTCACAATATGGAATTACATTTTTCGTACTGAAATTACGCGGCTCGTCGAAGTTCAGTTTGTGATGTTTGAAATTGCTTTTGTTCCGCATGTCTGAAAATGTATAAATTGGTATTGATTCAGTCCCGGATGTACGAAAGCTGTATTATGCCGATTTCGGGGCAGCTTGACATAAAAACTTGCATATATATATATATGTATTCATATTTAAGATTTAGTGATGATAAGCTTCACGATGCTTGCATGCAGCCAGCAACAATTCAAGGAAATGCAAGGGCCAGACTACACTGGACAAAAAATGGTGGGTGTCGAAATCTGTATTCTCTATAATACACTATGATGGAAACACATCGCTGGGTTGCTATCCACACGTTGTATTGAATGGTCGTAGTGGCCTTGTGATTGTTTCACGTTTGTAGGATTGTAGCATGTAATAAGGTCACCTTCTTATTGTTTTTGTAAATTTCAATTCTTTGTAAAAGTCCACCACGCTTTTGTCGCCGATTTTTGTCAAATCGTTATTTGTATTTGCAATCTTATTTAATTACCAACAATGCACGCGTATTGCTTTTGGCATAAAGTTCTACTTAAAGTAATTTTGGACTCATTGTTGTTACTTGTCTTGTACGCTGCCATTTACTTGGTCAAAGACTAGAAAGGAGATTGGGGAAAGGTGGAAGGCACTCCTCCGATGAGAAAAAAGAGGTTTATGAAATGGCTAAGGCGAAGCCGAGGAACACACCAAAGTTGTACCATCTCGACCAAGTCCTAAAAGGTCATTACGCATTTCATGTTTTCAGAAATGCATTTGGCTAGGTCCTACTTTCCGACATTGTTGGTTGTATTTTTGTATTAATTTAAGGGTAAAAATGTGCAGGTAAAACCAACTCCGCATATCATTGAAGTCAATTGTTGAGCTAGTTAACCGATTCAACGGCACAAAACAAAAAACTATTGACATTGGGTTTGCCGGCCTCCGGGATGAAGTGTACACGATAGATCACGACTTGTGCGGATGGTTGGTGTAACTTCGATCCTCGACAAGAGTTCATTGAATGTTCATGGTTGTTAAGTCGCTCACGGTAAGGCGCTTAATGTTTTATTGGGAATACGGTGAAGGCGATGACGCGCAGCTATCGGGTCATTAGAAGCATATCCCAATATCTACGATGAGGTTGGAGTTGTTAACGGAGTCATTCCTTTGAACAAGTTGAGACTTTATCTGACCGAGACTGATGCTGCGGAGGACGAGTTTCGGCGAAAATTTGTGCTGTACGTGTTGGGGGCCATGTTGTGTCCTACCACAATGACCGGCTTGAATCCATCGTTCATTCATGCCGTGAAGGACGTGAATCGTATGCGAGCTTGTAATTGGGCAAAGTTGACACTGCAATGCCTTCACAACGGTGTTCGCAAGTATAAAGGTCATCACAGTGCAACTGGATGTGTTTTCCTGCTAATGGTATGCTAATAACTTCATTTTTTTTCCATTCCCCCCTTCATGTCTTTGATGCATTGTTCTGTCATGGTTCAACAAATTGGCCTTCATTGGGACATACAATGGTACTTGCTTTGTGAGTACGACGAACAACACTCTTCCTCACCCAAGTATGGTACTCGCAGGAATATATTTTCTCATGAAAGTGGCCATGAATTTAAGAACAACGAGTACAGGCAAAAAGTATGTCAACCTCAATGGAGGAACCAATTAAAACTAGGTTGCTAAGAGGGAACCCGAACATAATTTTTTTCCTTGGTTTCATCAATAAAGTCGCTGGTGTCAGACATTTTTTCCCCAAAACACATTGCATTATATGTGCCTATAAAGTTGACAAAGATCCTCAACAAAATCGGTATTCTATGTAATGCTCACGCAAAATTCGTAATAATGAATGTCATTGTTATGAATATAGTTAATTTTTCCGAAAACAACTTAATTATGGTGTGCCCTCAATGTCCACACTGTTGTACCTTGATCAGTTTGTCCGACCGCCTATGACGCGTCCACACCTCGCTTCATGATTGGGGTGATATCCAAATACGGAGACGCCGCGACGATGAGAAGGAAGCACAAATTTCCAACAATTGCGGTAAGCACTCCCGCCATCAGGCACGCTTCACACCATCGACCCACTTTCTTCAACATACAATGTCGACTTCATTTATGCTTTCTATGATTAGGTGGAGTTTGATTCCAAGAACGCGGATGATGCCGACATGGATGCATGCCATGTCGAGAACCAACAAAAGGACAAGACAATGAAGTCCGTGATGAGCAATTTGGAGTCCGACATTCGCTAAGTGAAGGAAATGATGAAGCAAGTTCTCCACAACCAAACAGATTTAATGGAGATGTTATGACATTTCAAGCCAAGCAAGTTGTTGGCAATGACAAGGTAATCCATCCAAGCAAATATTTAATTTTCACGAAGTTGAGCCACATCATTTAAAGATGGTTTATAAGACTAAGTTCACGTAATGTGTATGTATGATTAGGTGGAAGGCAATGTGTGTATTATTAACCTCTCCTCCAATGTTGCTCAATCAAGGAAATGCTAAAGCAATCGCTTCAACATTTCATTTGGGCCGCAACGAACTGCTCAATCGAACAAACCAATTTATGTGAATCAAGCAAATGCTACACCACCTCATCGAAGGTATATTCTTCTACACCGTAATCGGCAGCGTGGCTCAACAGGTGTGGACCTCATTGGAGTCAAGGCGCATGACGATGGCGGCCAAACCATCTCGACGGTTAACCCAATGGAGTGTAATATTTTAGATGTACAAGGGTGGATCACCAACAATGATTTTGAAGGAACCTTGGCAAGGACAAAAGTCATTTGCATGATGGGCGGTTTAACATTGAAGAAGGTGGGGACAACAACAAGAAGGGAGGCCTTCGGTGGGGAAACATATGAAATCAAGATAAATACACTCATGACCGCCAACATGGAAGAACATGGCGTATGTGCATACTTCTCCTACTAAGCTTGGCAAACCATTGGGAGCAACCGAATCACATGAAGTACAAAGGGAAGACGAAAAGGAAAAGGAAAAAGAAAAAGAAAAAAGCGCGGAAGTGGAGTTCAAGCCACTGAGGTGGGGGATATGCAATTGTGCATCGATAGCAAAACAAGTAGTGGACTTGACGACATCAGTTCACCTGTGGATGTTGATGGTGTGGACAATGTGAACAAGGTACAGATACTGCCTTTCATGGCCCACAAGTTCTGAATACCCAATTCATGCCCACATTAATAATGTTTTGCTAATTTTACAATCATCTGTGTTGTATTGTACTAGTTGTCAAAGAATTGCATGTTTGCGCTATGATCGCCATATGTTAGCACACATTTCAAACAAACCCCGCACCAAACATCACAAGTTGGGAAAACTCTGAGTCTCACAGTTTTTACATCATTTCACGTTGTTTTTCTTGACTACTGACCTTGTAATGTAAGCTTCAATTTTTTTGTGAAATGTGTACTGTTAGTTGGTCGCTTATTTTGTAGGACCTGCTCACTTATGTTGGACAAATAAGGGTTGTTATCGGGTGAGGAACAAGAACTTCTTAACTATGTATTTGACGATAGCAAAAATGAAATGTATTGTTTCATTTACTACTTGCAAATTTTAAATGACAAATTAATCGTGAAATAACTATCGCTCTAAGGATCATTTTTGCTTGTAGGACATTGTTGTTTCCATGAATCTTCATGGACGGCCATGTGAAGTTGCCACCCTACGTGACATGCGACGCCAAACCAAGGTCCTGCTATCCGACAATCGTAAGTGTTGGTGCACAAATATACACGCCAAGACTTCAACTCGTAAACCTTTCTAATCAACTTGCCTTGTGTCTTGCATACAATGTTCCACCCAATCAACTTGGTGGTGGTGCAATTGACTAATCGACAGAGGGATTTACACAATGACGGAGGCACATCGATTGGTTCTTTCCGTGATATGTGCTCGGTAAGTAAGTGTTTAAAGTTACGTTGTGTATTGTGTATGACATATTTTGACAAATGTTTTTAATGACCTTTATGCATTACACATGCAGACTTTGATTCTAAATAAAGATATGCAACCTCTGCACCATGAACATATCGTCACATCCTTTTTCGGACATGACAGATATACTGCTGCGATTGATGCATGCCAGAGGGTAATATCAATGTTCATCCCGTTATATTAAAACGAAAATATGAAAGGCATTACATGTTTACATCGCCTCTAAACAAGGTCTGCCGTTGTGTTTATGTGTAGATTTACATGCCTTTCAATTACAGAGGAGTGCATTGGTTGTGCGTTAAAATTGATATGGTGGACCGTGTAGCCTACCTATTCGACTCGGTCCCATCCAACTGACCGAACAAAAGGAAGCTGAATGCGGCTAAAATGTTGGTATGTCCTTCTCGTGCATTTCTGAACACTACAAAAAACTTGAACATCCTTTACGTAAACCAAGTTCAACCTTGTGGAATAGGTTCAAACTATGCACGACTTGCTGCAACTACACTTTGGAAATGATTATGTTACAGACGTGCGTAGCTTTCCCCTCTGCATGTTAGATGAGAGGCCAGTACAACAACTGGACGAGTAATCCACAATCCCTCCCTCACATTAATGTCTATGCTGCATGACTGACTTAACGAACCTATTAAGTATTGACTACAACTTTAATGTCAAATTATTTTTGTAGCACGTTTGATTGTGGGATGTTCGTCATCAAATTCATGCAAAGAACCTCGATGAAGCCCCGTCCACACAAGGTACATTCTACCGCTTAATTTCCATTTGTCAATCAAATCCTTCCTTGTATGTCCCGCAATTTTAACTTATTTGTCTTATGATCTTTCAGACAAAGTTCGCTTCCCCGTAGCGCTATAAGTTGTTGGTTGACATCGCTATGGATGTCAATAATGCAAAGATCGCAGAGTACCGGGAGTGCCTTCATATGAGCAATGCCACAAGTTGATGGGATGGATCGCCAAGACGCCAAAGAATTTGGGTGGCAATAGCACTTAACTAATTTTTTATTGTTTGATTTCAATATGGATGTTATTTATGGCTCCCCAGTATTGGTTTTGCTGGACGATGTAAATATGGACCAACTGGAAAGTGCAAGTCAAATGTAAACATGGATCAAACATGTGGATGTGGTCACGACTTAGTACTATTTTCTTTTACGATGTTTCTTGTCTCGGATGAATGCGATCAGAATCAGATATACTTTACGGCTGCTTTTGTTGCCGAAGTGTTTTTATAATTTAATTACGAAAAAGGGAAAATTAATTTTCAAAAAGGAAAGAAACCACATTATGAATGAAAACACAATACTCTTCGTAGGTAGGTTATACACCAGCCCATTAGTACATATGCCTCCAGCCAGAACAAAACTTTCATGGCTTACAGGGAAGGTTAAAAAAAAAGAAATCAAAGCTACATATCTCACGCATCATCGCCAGCTGGGCTTCAAGAGTTGTTCCGCATTATCTCGATTGATCGTCCTCATCCATTGTCTTATCAGATTTCGCTTCGCCGCCAAGTTCTCATCGTCACCAATCAACGCTTCGCTGATAGCGCCGACTTGCCGCCTCCAAACTTGACAACCCGGTGTCCACTTCATTCAATTTTCAGAGATAGCTTGCAATCGCTTAATACAGGAGCAAGATGAGCATCAACAATAGCTTCAATCGTGTTCGAATCAGACATGTTGTAGGGATATGTGTATGGGTTATATGAGTGACTACTTTTTTAGAGGAATGTATGATTCATAATATTACACAACACTATGTCAGTATGTATTTGTAATATATGGTACATGACTTGTATGTTTGCGTAAGACCTCATGCATTGTGACATACATTGTATTAATTTCTCAAACCGGCGAATTCATCTTGCAAAAATTGCTCCTTCTGTATGCACCAAGTCATCCGCTCAAGACTTCGATCGTCCATTATTTGGCATTTCCAACACACATGCATTGCACCTTCCATCAGTACTATCCCACTGTTATTAATTTCCACACCCACAGTTCATTATACATTCACATTCCTCATTTGTATTTGTGCCTCAACCCAATTACATGTCTACTCAACCATAAAAGTTAGCAAAATTGCTCTTATCGATACATATGCCTTCCAACCGCACCCAACCTATTAAATGAAATACCTGCACAAGAAGTTGCTTTTACGCTAGCTTTGGGGTAGGTGTTGCCACCAAACAACAATAAGTGTGTTCACATCTTTAAACCTACCACCAACGACATGACTACTAAGTTTAAGGTAATTTAACATTTACAACCAACCACAAAAAAGTTTGGAACCGTTGTTGTTTTGCATTTGGGTTTGTTTTTGCGGCATATATTCTTCATGAACCGCGAAAACAAAGTTGGACTCAATCAAGAACCTTCACACCTATGGATGCACACCACGGTAAACGGTCGGGACAATCACTTGCAACGGCCGACGCCTCCTAATCAAGTCACCGTAATTGATTATGCAGGGTATATCGATTCCTTCTGATCGACGCTTTTGAAACAGGTTCCCAATCAGGAGTTTTGAACCTCTACGGATTATAACCGCACCCCAATACAAGATGCTTGCCCGGGAAGTATTTTGGAATTCTGGGCCACTCTTTTGCCAAACGAAGTTCGCAGAACACCATCACGATGTGCTTTTCAAGGTCACAAAAGCCCTACCGGTTGAAATGCAGCCGCAATTCCTCATGTCAACACTCCCTGTTAGGCATCGCTTGCAAAGTGAGGTTGGTCGATGACTCCGACCATTAGGAACTCACTGACAGAGGACGAAGGCGTAGTCAAGATACATGGATCGAACCCGCACCGCCATGATCAAGGCTATAATGGAGGATCTCAAGATCGTGTTCGGACTCGACCTTTCAGACACTCAGACTGAGGTTGTTGATTTGAGCGAGGATTAGCAGACCGACATGTGTATGACATAGTGTTTAGTCTTGTGTCGAATCGCCGGGTTTAAAAATAAACGACTTACAAACTAACAGACCATCATACCGCTAACCATTGCAACGTGCATGCTAATGTCTTCATCATGTCCACTTTGTTGAAGGTATTTTTTTGGGTCACCGCCCCTCACTAAAACCCGCCTTTATGATTTTTGTTGGTAGGATGACAAGGTAATTTTTGTAATGTCAATGACCGATATCGTAAAACTATGGTGTAACTTATGTTTTGTTGATTACTTCCATGTTTGTGAATCGCTCAATATGGACAATAAGGTTTAAGTGTCGTAATCATTGGAATCACAACCTATAATTGCGCATAAAAATTGTGCACAACCGCAAACGGTGTCATACACTCTAACATCAATATGGCCACATAATGTTTTGTTTTTTCAAACACAACCGCTAGGTGAAAGCATACCCCATGGGTCAACTCGCATTAGCAATTTGTCTCCCATTGTGCATTGTTGTGAACTAATCAACTACCCTTCAAACAAAAAATTATACAATACACCATGCGTAACTGTGTATTGATATTCACTAATGAAGAAGTCAAAGACGATGGTGAAGAAATGTACGACGATTCTATATATGTGCTTTCAACTTGCTAATGTGATAATAGTTGAGCCTACGTAAAAGTGACAAACAGATACTAGTTGACAGATAACAGATTTGCCAAATCTGTTAATTACAAACAAACCTGCAATAGATAACAGAAGATGTTCATTAGAACCAAAATTCATGCACCCAAGATCATAGAACTCCGAACAGATGTATAATAAAGCCACAGATAAGGACAATGCACCCACAAAATTCACCATCCACAAAGCATCCACAAAATTCATCCACATAGCATCCACAAAATGAATCCACATACCATCCAAAATTGGCCCGCAGATCCGCCAAATAGCATCCACAAAGCTCTTACAATGACAATTAACGCTTCCCAAAATTTATTACGAGTATCAACATTATAAGTTACATCATAATAACTTATAAAATTTTTTCCGCATTCATTCCATAATAAAATTCATTCCACAAAGCTATTAAGTAAGTTAATAAGTTACATCATAATCAAATTCATTCCATAAACATTACTTACATCATGAAGTACAATACAACAAAACTGCATAAACTTCCATTACGCTCCCAAAATACAAAGAAGTACAAAAGTTACATGATCAAGTACAAAATGATAGAAAATACAATGAAATACACCATCGCTTGATAATATGTTCTATCCTTTCAAGCTTCCGACCATGGTCATTTCCAAAGTCATGAAGCCTCGCCCTTACATCGCTGAAGTGTTCTATCGTTAAAGCATCACCGTGTCTAGTGTTGAAGGATTTCAAGTAACGCCTTCATCATCTTCACCACTTAACCTGAAGTAATTGCAATGGGGAGCGAGTGGTACTTACAATGCATGAGAATCGCTTAGTTGAATACGACAAATATTATCACTACTAAAGGATTAAAATTTCCAATACATACTACATATTTTGATGGGCAAACAAAGAACAAACGCCTTCATTTCCATTCTCATTGTTCTCGACAATACGTATGGCGCCGGGTTCTTCCACAATTGCATAGCCTCGCTTGTATTCTTATGTTGCTAATGTTAGAAGAAGAAGCCATGTTTTAAATCAAGACATGACAAAGTTGTAGTGCTCGCTATGCTTCGCTTGATGGGATTAATAGCGTGTCTAGTTTAATTTGAGGGAGAGAGTGTGTCTTCATCGAAACATCTATTTGTTCAAACTGCCATGTTTAATAGCATTTGCACAGCAGGTTACACAGCACTAAAATGGTAATAGCATTTGAACAAACATCACAAATTTCAATCTACACACATAGCATTTTGAAAATGAACAAATACAAAGTAGCTTAAACATAGCATCTGTGGATTAATTACACACATGTTACACACATAGCATTTTCAAACTGAATAAACATGGCGCTTTACAAACATATCGCTCAATGTGAAGTAAATTATCAATCACACATGTTAAGCAACTATTATCAACAAATCATACCGACGTGAAATGATTATGGGCGATTGTTGGAGACTGGATGCAAGAGTTATCAAACCTAAATAGTTATGAACAAATGACACATGTGATTTTGAACAAACCACAATCGAAATACTTATCAACAACTCAAGAATAGTTATGAACATTTAAGTTCGGGCCATAATAGTTATCAATGTTGATAATAGTTAATTCAAGTCACGCAGCCTAACACATTAGTTGATAGCTTCATTACAACAATTCATGCGTGATTCACAACAAATTCAAAGAAAAATCACATTATCACGTATATTGAAAATTACGAACTATATGCATTCATTCAACTAATTATTAATTTGCATAATCATACTATGTTCGCAAAGATGATCCTTTCATTTGATGTTGATCAGTCACAGATTCATACTACGCTCGAAAATGTATACTTTAACATGCATAAATGTTCGTCACAATATGTGCCACATTTTTCAAGTATACCATTAATCTATCTCATAACAAGAATTTTGAAAGCCGTAATTTTGGAAGCCGTAATTTCAAGTCCTATTTTTCAATGAGTAATTTTGGAAGCCCTAATTTCCAAATTTCAAATCTATTTTGTGAATCACAACCATAACTTGATTTCAGCGCTTGGAGGATCTAACTGTTCATCTATGGCCCGAAAGGCCACGTTATCGCCAACAAATTCTCTACAAATTGATGGTGGTCGCGGCCGAGCTATGGCTCAAGGTAATGAGATTGAGGTGTATACTCTGTATAACCTGTATAGCAGAGCGGGAAAAGGAGAATTTTTGTTTGGTTTGCATTTGGGAGACAAGTTTTGAAGAAAAAAATTTCTAAAAAATTGTTTGGTTTGAGTTTTTCTGAAAAACATTTCTAAATCACTTTCTCTTACTCATCAATTAATCATTTTTTTCTCTCTCCTCTCTCCTTCCCAATCACTTTTTGTCTCACACACATCTACTCAAATTCTCCCAAAATATCAAATCATCCCAAACTCCCAAAAAAACAACTCTCCCAAAATACACAAGCAAACAAACCAAAGAAATTTCTAAACTCTCTCCCAAAATTTTTATAAAAACAACTCTCCCCAAAACAAACCAAACAATGTTTTATTTTCATTTTTAGTTCAGAACCCAAAAAATCACTAACAAAATATCAGATGAATAAAGATTGGGACCCCTTTCCAGACGAGATCCTCTCCTTGCAAGCCTCCTTGTCGCCCCAGTAGAGAGATTGGGCCTACTTTTTAGGCCCAATCTTGATAATCAACTGCTCATATTTTATGATTTATTCAAGATATCATACCAAAAAAATCAACTGAATGATATCGTAAAGTATGATGGTGTTATAGTTAATAGCTGAAAGAAAAACTACCCGATCGTATAGTCACGATATTCGGTCAACGGATTTTCCATAGGTATGTAGTACGTACTTAACCGTATTATTTCTATCGATGATAACTTCAAACGGGTCCTCGATTGTTCTCACGGGCCGAACAACACTATCCAATGTAATGCACAATATTTGTGTATTCATAATACATTGGGATTATGATTCCTCGATTTGTTAGGTAGGCCCTGCTTTGGTAGAGTCAGGAGAAAGTGCTTATAGCTTATGCCTAAACAAATTATAGCTTATAACTATGAACATAAACTTGATTTCCGACTTATAAATTAAGCATCTCCGCCTCCACTCAAAGAATAAGCCGATTGACTTCCAAAAGCTATAAGTTATAAGCTATAAGCTAAACCAAACACATCAAAATAGCTTAAATTAAGTCTAAAGTCAAATAACAAATTTTTAAGTCACCAAACAGGCTATAGATTTGTTGGTTTCGCCCTTGATCCCGTGGTAATGTACTTATCAGATTTCGTTATCCTAAATTTGAACCGGTTGGTTGAACTTAGGAACCAAGTCTAGTTGCCCATATTTTGAAGTGTTGATATAGGTAATATGCTTATCTGTTGAAATGCTGGTAAACGTTTTGTATGCTTATCTCGCTCGATGTTGATACAACTACTATGTTTATCTATTGTAAACGGAAGCGCCTAACATGAGTCACCGTCCCTTATAAGTGGTTGGGTGTTCGAGCCACGATGTCAAATTTAGAAAAATGATGAGAAACGAAAATGAAATGAGATATGAATATTGTGGTCATGTAATCGGAAATGTGTCACGTATCGGGCTATGGTAATCGAACATTTATGAATCCATCGATAAGTCTCAATTATTGCTTCATATTAAAGTGTTTAGCATATCCGCATCGGGCGCTGGCTCAGCACTTATATACGAGACACAATTTTCGTGCATAAGTAGCATGGCACCTGTGTAGGACATAGCTGATGGATGCGGGAGTTGAAGACTCTTAGTTTTGAGATTATTTTGTTGTATTCCATGTACATCAAGGCACGAAGCTTATTTTGTATAGGCAAGCTAGTAATTTTTTTCGCGGAAACCAAGTATGAACTTTGGAAAGTCAAGAAGGCTATGTAGGGGTAATTTGCTTTTGTTGTTAACATGTAATATTGTTGTAAGGAATTCACCTCATGAATGAAAAAGTCAAGTGATTCTCTTTTATACCATTGCATGTCTAATATAATGGGATTTATGTTATTATTTTTGAGGGACAAGTTACGCCATCCTTTTTTTGTATCATCATTGGACACGCTTTTGCTATGTCAGGCGCCCGCATAAATCGATTGTCATCCATACGACTGTTAGGTCGGCGACATTGTCCGTTGCCCGC